>PPHD01006746.1:0-24070 GCA_002909625.1 Bambusicola thoracicus
TTCCAATATTTGTTTTTTAAAATGTGCCACATTAAATGTGCCTTTTAAATGTTTGAGTTCTTGTAATGAAAGTCTGCTGCATTTCAGTTTACACATAAGCTTAACACCATCAAGCCAAGTTTGCTCTGGGAGTTAACATTTGCATTTTTGAAAGCTGCAGCCTAATCCAGAGCAAGACCAGATGAGATGACTTTAATACAGCACGCTATGAGCCATGGGCTGGGAGGTGTGAGCATCCTCAGAGAGGTGCTGAAATTCATTTGGATAGTTTTCCAAGAACCCACAAACTTCTCTGAACAAAGCTGAAGATCACTGCTAGCCGTAGTAGTTGTTGTCAGCTGGAATTCCACCCTGATGTGATTGCTAGAAGGAGAAATAGCCAAGAAATAATAAATGCACCTAAGTTTTTTAACCTGAACTTTTGATATCAATGCTCAGACCATCTTCTAGATTCGTTATCCTTCCTTAATTGAAGTATTTTCTTCCAATTATAGATGGGAATGATGGAGTTAGCAGTTGAACCCACGTTGGCTGACCAGTGCTGTAATGCAGTGGTATTTTTCAGGCACAATCAAATCAGTGCAAGCATGTGATTGTATTGTCGTTTAGTTGCTTAGAGGCCACAAGAGATGAAAATCACAGTTCAGCAAGCCTGGCATTAGTAAATGCTCTTCAGTTCACTTTGGAAACATCATAGTTTGCATCTACCCCATCTGAAGTACAAATATCTTGTATCCAGCCAGCCAGGGAACACATTACGTTACACCCGGCAGGAAATGCACTGCATTTCTGAAAGCCAACACCGACGTATTGACTGAGACACCAACAGGGCTATGCAGCCAGGGTAGTTGGGCCCAGCTCAGTTTTTCCTCTGGACTGATTAATCAAATACTTCAAATAATTGCTGCAGGTGTGAGTCATGTCAACTGCATAGCTAATTACCCTGAAGATTAAAATAACTCTTTATGTTTGTTGTTTTTTTTTAATCTGTAAATATGTTAATTATTTACTCTGCTCGCCTCTCTAATCTTGTTCTTCTTGTAAATGAATAGAAATATTGATCCCAGGATGGTTTTGGGTGCTGCCTGTTTTGCATCAGTCTAATTAAGGCTTTGACTGTGACCCTGCTTGCTCCTTCTAACCATACTTTCTGCTTTGCTTTTGTAGATATCTTGCAGGTGGGGCTGGGAGAGATCATTAGGGTATAACTGGCCTCCAGGATCTGTAGGATTTCCCTGTGCTAGCCCCATTAGTGCTCTACTTAAGCCATACTGGCTCTTTGCAGCAGTGTCTTCTTGACCACATCTCTTGGTAGCAGACTCTACCACCCAGTGGCTGTAACTGTTAAAACAATCTTCTGTTTCCTCAGTGAACTGTTCCCTTCCCTTAGCTTCAGGCTCCATCTTATTCTTCAGTGTTGTCAGTCTGTGAATACACTGTTCCTCACACATGCACAGTCTACGTTTTAATTAAGCTAGCTGCTGTAATACATTTCTCCACCATGACAGAGCGAGGTTAGAAGGCTGCAGATTTGCTGATGGAGACGTTTGTTGCATTTACCACCATGGGACAGAGACCTGAATGGCTCCTGGACTGCTTGTGAGGATGTATCCAATCGCTTCTCCACCCCCAAACAGCAAAGCTTCATGAGTTGCTAGCAGAATGTGAGCCTCCTTGGTACACTGACAAAAGAATGCCAGTGTTACGAACAGTATAAAAGCTGTACCACATCCTGAATGGACAGCAGCCCAGAAAGCTCCTCTGTTCTTAGTTGGTACAGATAAAAACAAAGGAAGCCTTAGGACCAACATTTCTTTGAGCTCATGTCATCTCCCTTCAATCAGCTCTCTGTGCTGTCATGTCCTTGCAATTCTGGAAACTCTGGAAACCAAAAAGGTGTCCCTACATACCGTGGAAAAGCTGTTTTAGACACTGCCAGCCTCAGGTCTTTCTCCACTTCTAAGACCCCCTCCCATGCATGCTTTGATGGAGCCATCTCCCCCTTGCTGAAAGACATTAATAACCCTTCCTTAGCTTAGCTAGAAGCTGCTGCCGTTTTGTTTGCTTCGCTACAGGAGGAGACAGCCACTGAGCTGCCTCTGTCTGGAAGACTTCTTGTAGCACACTGGTCTGGGCCTTATGCTCTGCCTCCTTTTTCAGTCCGGAGTGGATGCAAGTCAGATGTGACCCTCAGCTCTGGAGCTACACTACTTGTATTAGACTGCAGAGACTCATGTTTGCCTTGGAGAGCTCTCATTCAGCTCATGGAGAGTTGAAATGGTGGCTGTCGCATTTCCTTTGAGTCCTTTTTTCTTGTATGCTGAAACTCCAAAGTTGCTCTTCGTGGAAGGAAGACATGACAATATGGCCAGCAAATAGCATCTGCGTGTCATGCATTTTGTCTCAATTCCTCTCTTATGCAAGCTGATGGGCTTGAGCAGGCTGGACAAGTGACTGTCAGACTTTCAGAAATGCAGCACCAGCCCTCAAATCCTAAGCCATCTGTCATGGTCAAATTAATGTAACCCCTCTGCTGTTGGTGTGAGCTGGGAAGTGTAACAGCAGCAAGTACTTGGTCCAGTCGGATCAGTCTGGTCACATGGCTTTCTCGCATGTTTGGGCCTGTTCCACTGGGCACTTTGTAGCTGGCTCAATTCATGGCTCAGGGCAGAAATGGTCCAAGTTAGTGCTCAGATATCCAAACTCTCCCATTGTTTTTCAGCAGGAGGCTCAGTTACGGCAGCCTTGGGGCTATATGGGCTTAGCACAGGCATGGCTGGTTGTCATGTACTCTACAAAGATCCAATGCAGGAAGCATTTCTGCTGCTGGGTTTGGTGGCTGGTTGTGCTCAGTAAGTAATGTCCTGAGTGTCAGACGGGTGCAAGCAAAGCCTGTGCTGCTGATGGACGTGGCTGGTATTGGGATGGGTGTGCAAGACTTGATGCTGGGAGGGCAAGTGGTTGTGCTTCGTGCTCTGACGACTTAGTTCTGAAACAGACACTGCCAGATGCCATCATGGGAACCTGGCTGCAGCTCAGCTGCTTGAAAGCTGATAGGTTTCCTTGTAGCTTCTGAATGTAGTTGCATTTTCTGGCAGCTGGAGAAAATGACTTTGAAAAATAATAGCAGCTTTTAAGTCAAATTGGTGTCAACATTCACTCCAGGCTACTTGAAGCTAATCAGTTTAAGTTCCTACTTGGCAAATGGAATTTCCTGTCTTGCTGCCCTCCCTCCTCTTAGCCCAATTCTCATAACTGGTGATTGTTTTTCACTATCTCTCTCTAGTGTATGTAGTCAGAGAGATGTTTTGTTGCTGAGATGCAGGTTCTGGTATATTATTGAAGGTACCTGCACAGTCTGTGCGAGCTTGGCTTTCTATTCTTTTTTTTTTTTTTTTTTTTTTTCTTACAGGTTCTCTCTAGTTAGGAGCAGAGGAGATAAAAATCAAAAGCTGGTGAAGCTTTAGCACCTGCCTCAAGCACAGTTCAGCTGATGATAACCACCAGTCACTGCTCTCAGCAAGAGACCCGATTCCACCCATCATTCTTGGACTGAGACAGGTGGGTAGTGAGGATCCGTGGGGGAGCCATTACAGGCTTTTCCAAGTGAACTGAAAAAGGAAAGAAGCAAAGCAGCTACTGAATAGGGAGAATCAGGAGAGTAAGTGGTAGATGGGCTGATGAAATAATGCCGTCTATAACCATGAATAAGTAACAGCATCACAGGAGGCATTCAGGGCAACAATTTTGGAGAGTTAAAATGGAGGTTAAGGATTACATTTAGGATTAGAAACATCAGGATCCCTAAGGCATGCTCAGTGAATGCTAATGGCATAGGCAAAATCAGGTGTGTCAGGAGCAATGCCTAGTAATTAGATAGCATGATATAGATATGGATGTGACTCATTTTTTCTGCTAACAACACCAGCGCATATGATATCTATTACATGAACACCTTACAGAAGTACATGAGATGTTACAATATATGCAGGCTAACTTCTTGAATTTATGGAAGTGTTAGAATTTGCTGTGCTGTGAGAAGGTTTCTACTGGCATCTCTTTACAGCAGCTCCTTAGTTCAGCTCCTGTATGACTGCAGCTTGCACACGAGGCTTTCTGGTCACATGGAGTGATTAGCTGTGAATGCTGAGGCTGTGAGTTTGAAGTTCCTCCTGCCTTTCCTTGCATGTTCATGGAGAGTGCCGGCTGTATTAGTACGCAATACAGCTGCTGGTGAATGAACAAAGTGGAAAAGGAAGAATGAGCGTGGTTTCCTTTGTCATCCTTTTCAGTAAGCAGAAGAATGCATTAGCAACCTCCAGAGGGAGTTTCTCTTCTCAGCTGGCCTCTAGGCGTGGTGAACTGCCATGGTGAACGATGCCCCAGGGAATCTCTTGACATGTGAACCAATTTTACTTGATTCTGTCACGATCCCACGTAGAACATTTGCTTCCTGTTTGGTTTTTAAAAGATTGGGCTTACTTAATGCTAATTTTACATGAGGATGTCAAACACTGCAGAAGAACTAGTGCGGTGCACCAGAACAAACTCAGCTCTGGCTCTGCAGCTTGGGGCTCGAGTGATGAACCTCCCGGTTGGGTTTGAGACTGCTGAGCCGTGACTGCTGAGCCACGTGTGTGATGTGGAGGCCAAGTAACACAGTCATTCCTTCTCTCTTCTGGAGCCTTATCGCGTCTGCTGTGTAAAGGCTGACTGAGTTGTTTTGTAAATCTCAGCAATAAAACGTGTCCACAATCTTCTAAATAAAGGAAGAAAGAGATGAGGGCATAGAATGATTATGCTGGTGAAAGAAAGGAAGACTAGTGGAGTCTGAAAGAGATGTGTGAAGGTGAGCAATGGGCCCTCTGAAGCAGAACAAAATGCATTATTATTTTTAATGGAAATGCAAAAAAGGCTTTGTAGAAGCTCTGGGCAGAGAATGAGTAGAGGAAATGTTAATTCTGTTCTGTAAAGTTGGTGGGAATGAAGTTGGCTTTGTTCCACTGCTCAGGCAAATGGATATGGCAGCTGGAAAGGACTAGCTGGCAAGGGACAGTAGGAACCTCACATGGGGACTGCACTTCACGCCTGCCAGTCTGCGTTCCCATTTGTGCCACAGAAACCCGTTGTGCCGTTCTGAAGCTCCGAGTTCCCTGTGGAGGGAAGATGTCTCAGCAATATTAGTGAGGTGCTAATGCTGGGCTTCTTGCTGGCCCTCTGGCTTGAGTTTCAAACCTGACCAGACATGTTTTCTCTGGCTCACTCAGTCCCTACGCAATCTTTCTGGCCTAGGTCTTCCTCCAGCTAGCATTCTTCCAGCATGCTTGAGACTTTCTGCCTTTAGAAAACTTCCTGACTACGAGGTTTGCAACAAACCGGTAGGATCTCTGGAAACCGTGAGCTGAAACATGAGCAACATTTTGCTCTGAGAGCCTTAGGGGAGGAGTTGCTGCGTAGCGGTTTCGCCATCAGACCCAAGTGCGTATGGAGGAGTTCACCTACATTGGTGCATTGTCTATTCCAAATTGCAGGAAGCCAAAGCTCCACTTGCCTTCATGTCTGTTGATGAGGTTCTGATGCCACCACAAGGGAGCACATGCCCTGAAATTTTCACAGACAGAGGTCCTCTCTCTTCCTTTCTTCTGGGTTGGGTGCTTAAAGCTCAGTTGGCAAAAGCAACAGTAATGTAGCTAGGCTAGGTGACAGTGGTGTCATACAGGACATTCCTGTAGTGCTTGGCACTGCTTATAAAATGGTCCCTGCTTTCTATTCCAGAGGCTGTTAGAGAATGTGACACAGATAAAATAAATTAGAAACAAAGTCAGTGTCCATGGGGAGAGCATTCCCAAGAAAAGCATTTGCTGAGAATGAGCGTTTACTCTGCTTCGGGCAAAGTCAGAAGTAATTAAACATCTTAGTGAAGCAGTACAAGTGGGCACACTTCGTAAAAGAGGTTAATCTATCAGGCAGGAAGAATCTCAAACCTGAGAATAAACAGCTCCAAGAGAGGAAGTGGTGAAGGTCTGAGGCACTGACGGTAGTTTTGTTGTCTTAGAGGCTTGAGGCAGGGGAGAAGTGGAACTGGTGGAGTGGATTCTTCCTGCCTAACCAAAGCACTTCTATTAAGGTGTCAAGCATTTTCTGCTGAAATAGAGATAACTCAGCTCGTATCTTGTCTGCCAGGTAGATCCCTGTGTATGAGTAGGCTGAGTGTGCGCCTTTGGCTAGGCACACTGTGGAAGGTTGAAGCACCACATAGGAAGTCCTTCGACCTTTTGACTCAGAGCTCCTTCACCTTGATCAGTCATGATGGTATGTGAAGGAGTGATAGCTGTTCCTTGACAGTGGTGCAGACAGAAAGATACCACAGCTTGAAAATTGCTTGAGTGTGTATGGGGAGAACTGTTTTTAATGTGCTCTTTTGATGGGGGAGAAATGGACTGGGCTGGAGGTGTAGGTGGTCATATAGACCAGTGGCCTGGGCTACCTGGAAGGCTTTAATTGGCACATGTTAAACTGGAGTTTGTTGTGATACATTGCAGCAATGGGATGATTTAAACCCCTTCTGGATTTGCAGAGAAGAAAGCTCAAGTATGGTGTCTTCAAGGCAGTGATTTATTTAGATGATCAATAGTGAATGAGTAAAGGAGTCATGGCTCACAAAAGCTAGAGACTGTCCAAAAAGTACCAGACATCTGGGAAGATGGTGGTATAGTCAGGATAGTCATAGCTGTCCCACCCTGGATCTGTGCCCCAGTTTGAACATCAGTCTGGCTGATCAGTGCCACGGAGAGGAATGGGGGGAAGGAGACCTCATCTATGGCCAGGGACAGCAGCAGAAAGTGAGTTTGGCTGTGGGTCTTGAGCCTAGAAGTGCCTGGAGCTTTAATAGAAGGAGCAGAGGGATGAAGGTAGAGACCTAGAGGATTAGAAGAACCGTAATTGCACCGAACCTGTAAATTTGTGCTGCAGTTTTTCTCTGATCAGATACTAGTTTACCGAGAAAGATGTGTACCTTTCTCCTGTCTTTGTGACAGCCTTAGTTTTGGCAGTGGGGCGCTGGAAAGTGGGATTTTGAAGTGTGAATTCCATATATCAACAAAAGACAGACTCCTCAGGGACGGGGAGAACACCTCCCCAAGGCAGCATCCGAGGTTGGTAGTTGACTAAGTGGGTAATGTGGAGAGACTTAGGTCATAATAATGGTCTGTGATAATGTTTAACACAAAACAGTGGTGAGGTGGTTGTTTCCAGGGGATTTAACTCCCTTGACCTTGCAGAGCACAAGCTTTCCTAGCATGAAGTTATGCTGCACACAGAGATGCTGGGGACTCTGGGTTGTTGCATAACTTCCCTGGGCACAGCTGCTTGCTGTGGCACAGGTGTAAGGTAGGACTGTTTTCACCTGATGTGAAATAGGTAACAAATGGTGCATCCCAAGGTGCATCTGATTATTTGTGCCAAGTCCTTTTTTCCCCGAGATGTACCTGTGCCAGGATGGGTTGGATAGTCTCTCAGGCTGTGTGCTCTGGTTCTGGCTCAGATAAATTTTCCCCATTTACGCCTGTGTGCAGTATAGATACTGGGCATTCAGCATGACCTCCGTCTGGCGTTTCAAGTGGCAGCCTGAACGGTGCCAGGGTCTTCGTGAGCGATGTTCTGTGTATCCTGGTATGAAAATAGGAGTGTTTGCTTTTCACAGAAGGCTCTGGCTGAATCCTGAGGTGACAAGGAGCACGTTTGCTTCCCCTACAGCCCACCAACATTAAGCATTTACTCTGCAATAGCCAGTGCCCAAGGCCCGATTTCTATGCAGGGTCTGCAGGGAGGGAAGCGAGAACAAAAAGAAAAGGAGGTTTTAGGATTTGCTTTTGCAACGGCAATTCATTCTGATCCTTTGTGTACGTGCTGGCAGAGTGCAGGAATGGAGGGGATGCCACTGCTTCATTCAGTGCTGTGGACGACTAATGGACCTTGACAACTGCAGCACAACATGCAAACTATTAAAAAGGGAGGACTGATTAAAGCCCCAGCCATCCCGGCATTCCCCTGGGCTCTTAACCCCGTGTTGGAGCTGAGCAGCCTAGCAATGCCTCCTCCCTGGCTGCACAATTAACATCTCTTGTCACTAATTGATTCCTGTGGTGCTCACAGGACAATTAGAATTTAAATTGCCTTTTACAAAGGTCATGAAAACATGATAAAAGACGAATCTATTAGGAAGGATCACTCAGGAGTCTATCTCCTTTTCCACAACACTGGCTGCTGGTTATTGCACAGACATGAGTGAGGGGAGCTAGAAAAGTGCTTCGGGTCTTGGGTTCATTCCTTGCTGAGCGTAGTTCATGGCAGAGGCTCAGTTCTCTCTGACTTGTGAATATTCTTGCACTGAAGGTGTCACTTGATTATTTTTTTGCTGCTTCTTTTAGGAGCGTCCATGTCTCTAAATGCTATCCCTCGCTTTTCTCTTTTGATAAATTTTGGAATAGCTGTTTTTCCAATTAACTCTTGAATTCACTGCAGGAGAATTCACAAGAGGGGAAGAAATCCCTTTGCAATGGAAGGTGAAGGGTTTGCCTTCACAGGGCAAAGCTGTCTTAGAACCAGCCCATCTTCACACTCAGAGAGGGAAACAGTTAAAGTCTGGCATGACTCCCTGGAAAGCAAAGGCTGCAAGGGAATGGGCAGCTGGAGCTCTATCTGCAAAGGATGCATGTGAAGGTCTGAGTACATGGCTGAGGAGTGCTGTCACTCCAACTTAGTCAAAAGTAGTCCCTGTTAAAAAGGTCCTAGAAGAGAATGCACAAATACAAGCAGGTAAAAACCTCTCCTATAAACCCATGCTAGCTGCTTTCTCTATCTGCAGGTAATATTTCAATGAATGGCATTATGACTTTAGAAACCAATGGAGCTCATGTCACCGTATCTGAGCTGGGGGCAAACCCTTGATACAGCTGCCCATGGCATCATGGCTTGGCAAGCTGTTGGAGTTTTGCCACCGAAGTAGTATATGGTAGTTTGGAGTTAAATGAGTAGCTGGTATTTTGCTGACAAATGGGAATATCCAAAACTGTTACAGTCATGGAAATGCTTGCCTCTGTCACCCTCAGGCCTCAGTGGTGGGAACAGATTTAGAGTCTCACGTGTTGAGTTTAAGGCAATATTTTGTCTGTGCTGTAAATGCAGCTGAAATGGATCTTGGAAGGCTAGCTAATTCACCAGCCCTCTCCAAGGCAGGATCAGCTCTACCTGTACCTCTCCTCTGTTAACCAGGAAGCCACTCACAAAGGCTCCTTTGCCACAGCGGAGACTGGGACAGGGCAGATTACCCCCTGCAGGATTTAGGGCATCTTCTTCTGAAGCACCCACCCCTGCCTCAGAGATAGCCTTCAAGACTCTAGGCTCTCAGGTCTGGATGCAGGCTTAGGTCCTGCAGTTTCGTGCTTTCTCTTCTGATTTTTATATGCTTCTGGTGTGTGTTGTCAGAGAAGACAAAGTCTGAGAGACACCGGTGTGATCCAGAACCAGCTTTGTGCAGCTACATGCTGAGAGAGAGAGAAGCCAGCCAGAATGTCCAGCTGCCCATCCCATCCTATCCCAGCGGCGTCCCCATTATAAAAGACACTGGCTGGCTACTTGAGAAACTCATGTCCTTTCCAAGTCCTGCCTTTGACTTCTTGCTATTCTGGTTATTGAAATTGATTTTACACTCTAGGCAGGGATTTTCCATTGCCAAGTTTCGTGTTGAAGATAATAGAAATTATGTTTCCACTCGCACGTAAATCTCAGGGATGTTTGTGCTTAGATGACTGGGCAGTAAGTACAGGTGAAATTGCTCCTGTGATTGTTTCACTAAAAATATTATACTGTTGTAAGGTTTTCTAAAGTGTGTTTAACTGGTTTATGCATATTTCTAACAGTCGCCAGACAGGTCGCTATTATTATTATTTTTTAAAAGAATAAATATAGACCTGTGAGCGAGGCATCTAATCTCTCTCCCTGACAGCGTGGCAGATGAGCTGGTTTTGGAAGCAGACTGAAGAGTGAACGGTGTGACCACCTGGCAGCTGTGTGGTACCCCTGTGCTGTGCTCAGGTTCACCGAGGTCTCTCTGCTACTGCAGACCTCCCCGTGCAGGGTGAGCACCAGGCTTGGAACTGCCTATGGGATGGCCTTGTCTCTGCTAAACCCTCCTATCGTGAGTCAGTGCACACAGGACCCGGCTTTGAGAAGATTGTGGAAGAATAAGCAAAGGTGAATCTTTTGAGCTGTAAGGGCAAAACGGCCTGAGGAGGCTTCTTCAGCTCCCAGGGGCTGAGGGAGATGATAGCGGTAGTGTCAGGCCTACAGAGATCAGTTGCCGGATCGTGGCCTGAAGGCACTGTAGCCTTTAGGGTCTCCATGTCCTAACCTGGCAGCTTTGTCTGCTCCCAGGAGGAGGAAGGGCTTGCTGTTCCTTTTCAGAGCAAGAAAGATAATCTCTCATGCTCTGAAAGGATAAAGGAGCAGGGAGGGAGGACAGTGCAGTAGGCAGTGAGGGGGGCTGGAGCCCACATCTACCTCAGCTACAGGCTGCTCTGGCTAGATGCGAATGTGCTCTGTCCTGCAGTCCTCACCTGGGCAGCATTCCCATGATCTGAAGGCCTTGATTAGCTTCCCGAACAGCTCTGTGTAGCGTGGCCAGCTGGCTGCCAACCAGCCCTCTGCCATCTGCTACCCCATGCCGCTGCTGTGTCTGGGCCCTGGATGCCAAGATGCTGCTGTAGTGCCTTCCTGAGGGAAGCCCAGGCCCCGAGAAGTCAGGTGTTCTTCAGACTGTCTTCTTCACACAGTAATGTGCCAGCCTAAAACAGCCAAGGCGTGCTGTGTGGCGATTAGAGCACTGCAACAAGGAGAATGTATGCAAGGCGGCGTTCTTTATGCAGCCTCCTACCTGCCCTGACTCTCCTTTCTTTTATGCTTCGCACGTCTCGTGTCCTCGGCTCAAGGAATATCATTACTGCATGTCAGGCAGTGCACAGAGTGCTGAAACCTCAGCTTGAGTTGGTGTTTCAGGTATTGTCGAGCACTGGCATTGTTTCTCTCCCAGAGATAGCCTTCCTCTGGCTGAGGGGAAGGCGTTCCACTTACCTCCTCCTTACCTTGCAGGGGCCTGGGGAGCTCAGCCAGCAAAAACTTGTAAATTGCTTGGAGATCATTAGAGGAAAAGTGCTGTAGAAGAGCAAAGTATTATTTATTAATGTGCCTCTGTCTTACAGTGCCATAAATATCGTGGTTTTAATTGCTCGGACTTGTAATCTGAGTAACTTCCTGGATTTTTTTATTGCCTTGGTAAATAATTTCTTGGAGGAGCTGCTGCACAAAGCAGTGCAGGAGAGGTGCTCAAAAGCCAGGTCTGTTTGGTAGAAGACACAGTACCACTTCCAGCTTTCCTTTGGCTGCTTTAATCCCTCCTGGCTCACTCCTGTCCTCTGCATCTGAACTTGCTTTGTCTCTGTTCTTGTTTTAAATCCCGCTTCTGCTTGTGAGAGGAGAGCGAGAATCTGTATTACAGTGATGAGCAGAGATCCTGCATTACAAGGCTTCCCGGTTCACTTCACCAGCAATATGCTGCAGCTTATGAACACCAGCCATGCCTGAGAATGGCATCATAGCCTCTTTGGGGCACGGCATACACAGCCTGCCCAGCAGAAGGGCAGAGGAGGTTGCCTACCCAGGAGGAGTTTGGCAGGTCAGGATGCAGCTAAATATCTCTGCGCTTGTTGAAATTGCCGAGGTCGGGGTTTTTTCTCTGCTTATGAGAGCAGTTTAAAGATAGGTGGTATTAGGGACATATCAGCTGCCATTATGGCCATCCTACCTGGAACTGGGCCAAGATCTTTCAGATACTTATCTCAGAGCTGTGAGAAAGGAGGCAGGGCTGGTGTTGCAACAGGCTGGAGCCTTCTGTGCTCCTCATCTGCAGAGGATGATGTCAAATGCTGTGCCTGGTGGCATCACGTCGAGTGATGCACTGAGAGCGACATTAAGTGCTGTGGTGTGTGGACTAGGAAGTGAGCCTTTTGTGCAGTATTTCTGATATTCCAGGGAATTCCTTCACTCCTTCTCAGTCTGCCTATTTTTTGTTTTAATTGCCTCAAACATGGCAAGGCTCAGCCTGCTCCTGTTTTCCCAGGTGGATGGGCAGCCAGCTGCTTGCTCGTGCATTTCTAAGCTCTGGGATAAGCTGTTCTAATACATTGTTCATAGGCCTCTGAGATTACCCTGTTTCATACAAAATGCAGCAGAAGCAGCGCCAATTGTCTGTGTTGTTTTTACTCTTCCCTAGCTTTGGCAGATCAGCACCAGCTTTAAAATGCTCGCGTTGCCTGTCAGTGAAATATAGAACTGATCTGAAGACTTTCCTTTCTTCCGAGGTTTGAATAGCACAGCTCCCTCTCCCCTCCATGCTTTTTAGTTCATACTCTGCTACTTCCCAAGCCTGCTGCAGGATTTTTTGTTTCCAACACAGCTGTCTCATATCAAACCCAAGGGGATAAAACTCCATCTCCATCCACATCACAAGGAAACCTTCAGATAGGGCGATGAGCATGTGTTCAGACAGTACTCAAGATGTGGCAATCAGACAGTTTCTCTGTGGCCTTTGTAATAACATGGAGAAGGAGAGAATAACCAATACTGTGGCCTTCACACTGACCTTGAGTCCACCACTGAAATCCCTAATCTGTATGGGTTGGGCTTTTAGTTGGCAGCAGAACTTAAAGCTGCATCTGACATCTCTCAGTTGTAACCATCCACTTTTTTTGCTGCCTCAGTCAATCTCACTTCCTGTTTAGTTATCTGCATTCCCCAAGGGACTCAATTATGCCACCTGAGACAGAAGAAGGAGAACAAATGGTCCATGCTTCAAAGAAGAGAAAGGGAGTGCCAAGTCCTAATTTAGGCACAGTGGCAGCCTGGCCCATGTGAGGTAGTATGAGCACTTTCAAGAGAGGAGGATAGTAACAGCTGCTGCTGCTAAGCCAAGTGTGACATCCAGAGGCTCCTTAAGTAAATGTGAATGTATCTGCATATGCTGAGGGGCTTGAAATGTGAACCAGGGGAAGATCTCCAGTAATGGTTTCCCATTGCATGGTCAGTATCAATCAGAGCAAGTCCTATGTAGCTGTGCCAACAATCTTTAGTGTCAGTGATTCATGCACCTTCTATTTTGTTTCAGATATGTGGTTGATATTGAAAAGATGCATTTTAAACATGTATAGAGCTTTAAAGAGCTGTGCTTATGCTTACAGAGAGGGGAACCACAGCACAAAGCTGTAAATGAAATGACATCTAAATGAAGGAGGAAGGAAACAGCGCATTTCTTGATGCTGTGTAGGCTTTGAAGCATTTTGAAACCTGGTGAAACTATTTGCAAAGGGAAATGTGTTTTCCTCGCGTGTTCTGGCTGGGATTTACAAAGATCATTGCACCGTGACCACAAGCTGGAGGTGAGGAGATTCTGGTGGACTGTGTAGGAGCAGCAGCAACTATAGCATTGCTGATTTCACTAGGCAAGTTTTGGTGTTGCCTGTAGCATGAGGGTTATGGAGGAGGCCTGTTCACAAGGATACCTTCAGAAGTGTGTCTGCAAGGGTAGGATCAATGGCTGGTCTTGGCCTGGGTTTTACTGGGGATGTGCTTAAAATCCAAGAGTTGGCTCTAAAAAATGCTGTAATAAATGCAGAACTATTTGGTTACACAGAGCAGACTCACTGTAGAGAGGCTGAGGTTGTTGTCTCGAGTTTCTTATAGACAAATATTATAGCCACATGAACTCAAGGGTGCCTTCCACCGTCTTCTAAGAGGCAGTACACTTTGGTGCTCTTAGCAGCGTCCTGCTCTTCAGCTCTGTTTTGCTAGCACCTACAAAGTGGGAATGCATCTGGATTTTTCTTGCTCTTTTATAGCCCCTTAGTCTTGGTATTACACTTGAGGCATCCTTTATCCATGAAAACATCACTAGCTGACATTGCTCCCTCAAATTAACAGTGTTGAGGGGTGCCGGAGAAGATCAGAGTCCCTCTAAGCAGGGCACTATGTAAGCACACAGCACAAGGTGGTACTTGCAGCGTTAGGGAAATTAACAGCTATCATTATTTTTCTATTAGGCTTCTGCACGTGTAAGAGGGTTTGACAGAATGGAAGAGGTGGTTGGGTGTAGGCTCTGTCTTTGCTGACCTGTCGCCTCCTGATACTATCAAATCAGCATCATCACAGAATCACAGAATGGCCTGGGTTGGAAGGGACCTCAAGGATCACGAATCTCCAACCCCCCTGTTCTGAGTCTAATTTATTCATCAACTGAACCCTGATTAATCCTGTAATTCTGTCTCAGTTTAGGACCCCTGGCCAAAGGGGATACTGCACATGTTGGTTCCTAGGGCTTGTGTTTGAGCCTAATGCTAAATGAATGGAAATGGAGGTTGGTTCTGCTATCTGTTGTGGTCTTACTCATACAAGACTAGCTGAAGTCACAGAGGTCTTGCCTGTTAGGAGATCTGCTGCGTTCTGGCCAGTGGTGATAGCATCCTGCCCCACACAGACCGGCTCTCAGCAGGCCTGTGGGCTCAGAAATGTCTACATGGTCAAGCAACGGTCGTTGAAAACTCCTGCTGGCTTCCCTTCTTGTCCCTGCCCCTCAGCTGGGTGGTAACTTCTCCCTTTTGTGAGTGGACCTAAGGTTGTTGGTTGAACCGTGTGAAGTCTGCCATGTGTGCTCAGTTTGTAGTAGATGCGGAGAAGCCAAGAGGCAGTAATTTCATCTGAGTTCTTGGTAATGATACTGGCACCCATGTGTGTGTTGTTACACTTGGCTATCACTGTTGCTGGCAAAGAGGTCCTGGCCAGAACAAGGGCAGGCCCAGGAACCTGGTGGCAGAAGCATGCTGTCTGGTCTGAGGACTCTACCAGTGCTCAGGTGGTGGACACACTCAGCTCCAGCCCCTCCAGCGTGGTTCCAGGGGAGACTCCCAGCCAGCTCAGTGCTGCAAGCGTGCGCATACTTATTACTGAAATTAATTGCTCTAATGCCAAAGAACAGATGGAATAAGGCACGAGGGAGAAAGAGGAGGGATTATGTGTAGATTTGGTTCGGGTTTGCGTACTGCTTCTCTCAGCTTGAAGAGCTCTGCAAGCCCGTGTGGCTGCTGTCCATGTTCAGCCAAATGCACGCCGTGTTGGACGGTGGCAGTGAAATGGTTAAGATGCCTTAGCTGGGCTGCTTTAGAAATCCAGTGCAGCAGTAGCAGGGACCCTTAAAACTGGGACTAATCCTAGTGGTTGGCTTTTGTGGACAAAGTCAGTGGGGAGACTTTAATTTCAGCCGTACTCAGAAATGGAAAAGAAATGAAAGCTGGCACATGATTCTGTTTCCACTTATGAAGCACCCATCTGCCTTTTTAAAATTCAATTTATGGGAATGGTGAGTAAGGCTGGACCAGTTCGTAGCTATTAGATCCATGCCATTAACATCCCGGCCGCTTCATTTTATCAATAGCGTGCACTGAGCGAGGAACATCTCTCATGCCGGATTGGCAGAAATTGATATTAATAAGTGGATCTAATATTCTTAAATTTGTATTCCTTTCCAAGACTTGCAGCGACCCCAGAGGGCAGAAGAAATAATAAGTAAAGGCCTAATTCATTATTTATAACCAGGCAAACCGGGGAAGTAACTCGGGGAGATTACCTGGATAATCCAGCATTAGCATCTTGTTTCAGAGATCTTTATTAGGACTCAGGAGGGGCTCCTGGGAGAGCGGAGGCAGTACAGTAAATTCATATGCTAGCCTTTGACCCTGTCTAGTGCCCTGGCCTTATAATTTACTTTGGGATGCACGTGACTCTTAACAACGAGATAAACACAGTTGGCTGAAGAGAGAGCGAAGGAAGCTGGAGAGGCAGTGCCATCTTAAGGGACTTGGAATGGATTTCAGAGTAGTTAGGAACGCTGCCTTGGGTACAGTCATGTACCACGGCTGTCCAGCTGCTGCCTCCTCTCTTTCCATGTTTATGGGGCCAAAATGCATTTGTGAAGGTACTGCTCAATCTTTCAGACTCATCTTTTCAGAATGGAAGTAATAATAGCACCTCCCAGAGATCGGGCTCATGAGGTTAATGTTTGTGTAATGCTTCGAGGTGAAAACAGATCAGATCTTGTAGTGCACTCCTGCATCTTTCTCGGTGCAGGGACAACCTAAGCCTTTTGAGAAGCTACTACTTTATTGTCCTGTGCACTGCTTGCTTTTTGGTATGGTGTGTGGGTGGTGTTGCAGAAGGAGGGAAGGTAAGGGGATGTTCCATGGCCAACTGCTGAGCCTCAGGTTGAGAAATATTGTCCTCATTAGCTTTTGATTTCTTGAAGAGGTTTTGAACAGCCTCAAGTTGTAGGAATGAAACCAGCCAGAAGGTCAAAACCGAGGTTTTGCAGGAAGAGATACAGCAGTGCTGTGGGACGGAGGCGGAGATGCTCTGTCAGATTCCCAGCTCAGTTTTGCAGATGTGAAACGTTTGAATAAGTTATAGTGAAAGATCTTCATGCATATTTAGTCTGAATATTGCCTTCAACTCATTCTGCTTTGCCGAGCAGTCCTTTATTGCATAATGGAGCTTGCTTCTGCGTGCTAATGGCAAGGAGGAGGGCAATACACTTCTTGGCAGATTCATGGGGACTCCCCTCTGGATGGCTTTTTGGTTAGGACTGTTATTCATCCTAACCCTTTGCAAAGATAAGTGGTCTGGGGTTGGTTCGGGTACACGGGCAGACAGTTCACACGGGATCAGTGCAGGCTGTCTACAGTTAATAGAGCAGCAGCACAACTGCTTTGCATTCATATGCTACCTTCCCTCTGAGGATCTCGGTGTTTCCAAATATTAACTGATACCCACTAGGCACTTGCCAGATAGGCACAGTCAATAATCAGCCCATTTCAGATGAGGAAGTCTGGGATGGAGGGGTTTAATGGTTCCGTAACAGCTCGGTGACAGTGCTGGCAATGAAGCCTCCAGATGCCAGTCCCTGGTCCTCATACGGCCTTCTCTGTTTCTTGTTCATCTGATTCATCCATCCCTAATACAAAGCAGATCAGATCACCTGCCGTGTCTGCATACACAAATCTCCTTTAAACAATAGCTGTCGGTGGGCCTTTTTGTGCAATTATACGCACGGAAGAAAGAGAGTGCTACCATCTGGGATCTCATATCAGTGCTTCTGGAGATATGTGGTACAGGATGTTTCCAATTATAAATGAGCTGGAGGCCTGCAGCCTAACAAAAGCAGGCGGAACTTGATCAGTAGCAATGAACAGTTTAAGAAAGGAGAGTTTGCAGGATTATTAACCCCCCTGAAATACTCTGCCTTCCGAAAGGGAAAATAATAATGTCCATAACTGAAATAATTAACAGAAAAACAATTTGCAACACTTAATTAAGTGGAAAGGAATATGCTAATGCAAAGTTAAGGCTGCATGAAGGCTTCTGCTCCAGCGCATGCTAAGTATGAGATTTTAACTGTTAAATCAAAGCCAAGGTTCTTCCAGTTTAGGAAAGCACAGACTCCTCATTGAGAGCCCATGTGCCAAGTTTCAAGCATCAGCCATGCTTTCTGGCTACAGGACTTTTTCATTGTTATTCCCCCCCCTCCCCACCCCAAAATATGTTTTCCATCATCTGTAACTCACAGGCAGCTGAAGTGCTGTTTTTGAGATGATTCAAAACATCCTTTAGCTCTGGGAAAGCATTAGCTTGGGAGGCAGTTTTTCAAGTGTTTCAAAAGCAATGGGCTGGGGAGGAGAAGTGTGCCCCAGCCGTGCCTGCTGAGGGTGCTGGCAGCTCCTCACGCGCTGAGTTGATCATCATGTGAATTGTATTATTGCTACACATCATGCCTGAAAACTGTGCGTGCTGCGCTGCTGCCAGAGCAGCACTGTGATTCCAGATACACCTGCACCAAGCAGTGCCTAAATTGGGAGGTGCTGACATTGCTATGCACCAGCTCTGTGCCGCTACCTCTGGCCCAGCTAGCAGACTTGCTGTGGCAGCAGCTAAGGCTGATGTCCAAGAAGAAGTCAGGCTTTCCCCTGAAAGGCTTACACGTGTGCTGAAAGGTAGGGGATGAAGCCTAACACCTTTCCTGGGGCCCTCAAAATGCTGCGTTGTCTGTGAGCCGGCTCTCTGCTTGGATACACTGAGATGTGCATGGGCCAGCTCTGTGATAGTGGAGGGCAAATGAGGCAGGTGAGTGTAGGGATGCCCTGTAACACATCCGTAGGTCTACATATGATTCCTAAAATGGGGTAGAACTTAATTCTAAAGGTGATAATGAGGTCATGCATGAAAAGAGCAGGAAGAGGTGCTGCTTGCCACTCAAGCTGAAGTCACAAGCTCCACAAGCTGACAGAAGGAAAAGACAGGAGAACTTTTAGAGCTGTTTTTGGTATCTTCTCTTCTGAGCTTCCTTTCCCACCAACTCGGGCACGTTTCTGAGCAGTGGTTTGGCTGTGTGTGTTTTATTGCTGCTGACCTACAAATGTCACTTAGTGACATGGAAAATGTCCTAATCATCCTTATTGGGCAGGGAGCGTCTTTGGAGGACTTTCTTGCCTTGGGATAAAAACTCACTGGGGTTCAGATTTGCTTGCTCAGCAGTGAGGAGATGCCATTCAGCACAGGAGCATTTCTACACAGACAGATCTCTGTTGCCAAAGTGTGCCCTGTTTTGAGTTAATCATATTTTCAGCTGGATGTACCTCCTTACGTTTGCAGTGGGTGCAGCGCACTGGAGCTGACAGCTCACACAATAGCAACATCTTCCTGGGAAATGCTATTCAATACACTCAGGAAACCATGCTCTGGACACGTTACTATTTGCTTTGAGAGATGGTTCAGGCCTTTAAACTGGTTCCCGATATTGCAGATCTCTGTTCATAGTCGCAGCAGCATTCCTTACGTCTGCCACCCTTTAATGCCTGGAATCAGCTGCTGAACAACTTGATTTAGGGTTAGGATGTGGGAGTGCAGGTGTTTGGTGAGGAAGGGCTGAAGAGACAGTGTGAGTGGAGGGCTGGGCGTCTTCCAGAATAAGCACAGACCACTCCTCTGCTGTTCACAACACCCGTACTGCCTTCAGAAGGTGGGGACTGCGGGAGAAAAATCACACCACTGTGGGGAGAGGAGTGTGAGGTTCTCCTGGAGCTCTGTGCATACTGCTTCGAGAAGGTTGGGAGAGGAATTCCCACTGTGGCCCTCGATGTGGAGATTTTCAAGCACAGCAACAAGGGGGAGGAGAACACATGAGAATGTGAGGGAATTTTGTTTGTTTGTTTGTTTGTTTTTAACGGCTCATTTGAGTCAGTGTGACCCAAAGCAGAAGGCTCTGGCTCTAACACAAAATGGCTTATTCCCATGCTGCCAAAATGCATCCTTTTTGCCGATGCTATCTACTGCTTCATGGCTCTTTTAAAGGCTGAAATGACAGAGAATTCTCTCCCACTGTATATGATTGCTAGGATGGCAGGCTGTTTGCTAGGCCTAAGCACCGTACGCACAGGTGCTTAGGTAAATATTGCCTCTTGCTTGTCTCAATCAATACCCATGCTGATCGCTTTGCAAATTGGTGTGCCTTGATGAGAGGAGAGGGTGCAGTTAGCTATTTCGCAGTCATTCTGGAATATCATTGTTTTTCTGATTGTTTTGTTTTTATGGGACTCTGGCCCGTATTCTGCTAATAACCCTGAAATTTTAAATAGTTAAATAGAGTTGGCCAAATTCTTCCCTTGGAGATAGCCGTGTGGTTCCCATGGCATTGCTGAGAAACATGAATGCATTTCTGAGGACAAGCTTAAACCCGACAGAGCCATTTCACTCCAGGCATAACACTGTTCAAAGTCAATGGAAGCATGATGTGAGCACATTGTCTTTATATTTTTACAAGTGCTTTTCTATATTCCTTTATTTCCAGGCTAGAATCCAAAAATGCAAATACCAACCAGAAAACTGCTGTTTTCTTCTTAACTCTGGCTATCAGCGGGCTGTGGATGCTGGGGGAGTAAAGCCTGGTGACAGCGGGTTGTCACACTGGCAGGATGGGATTGTGCTCAGGACAGAGCAAGTTGAAAAAAGCGAAAGGTAGGAAACCTGGCTTGGGTTTTTAGAGATGCGAAGGTTGCCTTAACGTGCTCCTCCTGCAGTTGGCTTATATGCTTGACTTCCGTAGCAGCTGAGTGAAGCTGGAGTGGAGTGCCTTGACAGAATCTCGCTCTGAGCTCTGTTTCTGAGCAGTTAAAACCAGTTTCCTCCCAGGTTAGCTGTCAGAGTCAAGCTGTAAGTACTGGTAACCCCATTCACTTGGCTAAAAACAAAAAGTGCCTGCTTTTCATAGTGTTTAACACGATTACCAAGATTGGACTGATATAAATAAAAAGCTCTCCAAGGAGAGACATGAAGTAGTGCTTGCCTGCTCCAGTTAGCTTGGGAGGTAGCTAGGCTGGGTCACAGTGACTGTGCTGACAGCTTCCACCCTCCAAACTCTGCCTGCGTTGCTGAGTTCTCACTGGTCTCTCCTGTCTGGGTGTACTCAGGGCTTTTTGCGTGGTTCTTCGTGCTGAGACGTTGTGAGAGCTTTTTGTGGCCACTTGTAAGACAATTTTTGTGCCTCTTAGGGAAACTATAAAAAGGCTTTGGAAGGCTACCAGGATGGAAGCAACCGGGATGGGAGCAATTTGGACTGCTGAGAGGAAGCAGGGCATGGCAGCTAAGTGTTACTCACACCCATGATAAAAGTATGTCCAGACTTGGGCTGAGAGCTGTCTGTGTAGATGATAGGGGCATTTTATGCTAACTCCCAGGCCAGGCAGAATCCTGCATGCATGCATGCGTTAGTGTTTTTTTTTTCTTTTTCTTTTGACTCCACTGAGGTATATTGGGAGCTATATTGGGAAATCATTCTGGTGCCTGTGTGGTTCTGCTGTAAGAGCTGTGTAAGATGAGCGAGCCTGAGATAAGTTGGTGCACTTGGGTATGTACAAAGTGTCTGGGCATGTGCTGCAAGTCCTATTCTTGGCCATTAAAAAGTACTCTTGGCATATTCAGCTGTCTCCCCTGCTACTGGCAAGGTGACAGGAAAATTGGCCAGGCAGATTTCCAACTGGCTTGGTGGCAACATTTATTTAAGACTAATATTCCCAGTCAGGTTTATGTAGAAGCTAGAAATATCTACTTCCTGGGCTCTCCTCATCCGCTTCTCGGTGTTTTGCTGCCTGTCTCTCTCTGTCCTATTTTCTGTCCATTTAAGGCAACCTTTGGCTATGGTGACTGTAACCTGAGGTTCCACAAGGCAAATGAAAGCACCTTACTCAGCATTCAGACTGATTCATGTAGCACAGGCCGTGCCACGGGGGTGTCCCGGTCCCCCCGGGCTGAGGGGTTGGCTGCCCACAAGGATGCCCACAAGGAAGAAAGATGAAGCTGAAGTTCTGTAGTTCAACTTTTGAAGGTGCAGCTTACCAGGGCCAATGTGGCTGGATGGGTCCACTGTGCCTCCAGAAAGCTTTGGACGGAGAGCTCACAGCCTGTGTTAATTGTAGGACTGATGCAGCAGGAGGATGCACTGAGGCTCTCTTCCTGTAAAATCATCAACTTTCTCTTTTCCCTACCTTGAGAGGTTTCCTAGGTGTGGACTCTCACAGGAAGCGTGTCAGGCTTCTGACAGTGGTCAGGATTAGTGCCTGGTCCCTCAGGGACACGGGGACTGTGGGCTGAGCCCCTCCTCTGTGAGCTGTCCTGGGGGAGACGGTGTCCTGCTGAAGCCACGGTGCTGCTGTGCTTGTCCCATGCAATTTCCATATTATTCAGCCTAAAGGCCTTCAGAAAAATGCCAGAGACGCTCCTGTGACCTCTTTGCAGTACATCCCAGAGCTCTACAATCTGATATTAATTACATCGAGGCTCTATATTAAAGCAGAGATTTGCCAAGTTACCATAGGGGTTTCAGTGCTGGATTCATATTAATTTAAAGAGGAACTGAATATTCCCTCAAGCAGCATTGGAAATCTTAACCTCATAAAAACAGAAAGAGAGGAATTTTGCTGAATATGCCCTGCCCTGCTGGGGAGCCGTCCTCGAGTCGCCTGTGTGAAGTGTGAACCACAAAGAAGGGCTGTCCACACTGCTTACTGTTTACTTAGTCCTTTTCCTTCTCTCTTGCCCTCTCCACATTTAGACTCATCTTCTCTACCTTTCTACAGAAACCCTAAAGAGTTTTGGCACCTCCGTATGCAGAGCCCGATTCTCTCACCTGGCTTAACCCAGTGGTTTGTGCTGCTGACAGCGGTCCTCTTGCGCTCTGGTCTCTCATATCGCCTCTTGGCCTTTGCAGCTTGGGAGGACCTGACTGTCAGTCTCCTGACTAAGCAGTGAGGTGGCTTTGTTAGGGCTTCTCCAGGACCTGCTCTTGCCTCTGGCCCCAGTGCGGTGGGGACAGGACCTGGTGATTTGGTCATTATCCAGCTTGGGACTCCAGTAGTGTTTACCCACAGGGAAAAGCTGGCCCTTGCTGCTCCATAGCTCTCCTTAGAGAGCTTCAGATTGGAGAAATCTGTCTCTCAAATTAAATATAGCGTAAAGGCACTTAAAGCTTAGTTTCACCCTTAGACTGGGGTCTGTTTTCTTTGTGTTGGTGTGCAGCTGGCCTGGTGAGCGTGCAAGTGTCCCAGAAGGCAGTGGCCATCACCTGTATTCCTGAGCTGCACAGTGTTGGTGGCAATTCCAAGCTGCACTAAATTCCATTTCACTTACATCTACAAAAGCTGATGCAGTCAAATAAAGCTGTTCTGACAGCAACATTTAATAACCCTGCTGCTTGCAAAACCACAGACTCGCTGACAATGGATGTTTTTTTAGAAAGCTGAATTTTTACTGTCTTAGAACTAGATTTACAATCCAACCATCTATTGAGTACCTGTGTACACAGACGACTACAAAAGGCAGCGAGGGAGAGCAGGGAGGGGAGAACCGTTGCACGTTCCAACAGACCAGCAGGGAAAGGCAGCAGCTTTTGTACCTCTTGGCACACTGAGGTCAGTGTGTGGCTAACTCTGTCCTGGGTGTGAGGAGGAGAGCAGGGAGGGGAAGCCAAGCCAGGACACCTCTCGCAGCCCTTCTGTTTCCTCTGCTGTGGGAGGAGGATAGGGTACAAGTTGCAGCATGTGGAGCTGTGCAAAGCCCGACAGGCTCTTCATCTTCACAGCACCTTGCTTCACAGCCTCAACCCCTGCCACATCGACTCCAGTGAGGAGGGTGGAAATGGCCAGTAGTGGGATATTTTTATGATGGGATGTAAGTCCCTAAGGTGCCTTAGGCATTGGAGTCACTTGAGAGGGTCGCAGTGCATCAGGGCCCATTGCTAATGGGCTAATAGTGAGAGATCTGGATCTCATTCCTCCCCTGTGATTTTAGGAAACTAGTGGCAGGGAGGAATTTTGGTGCTCGTTGCCTTGTTTCTCTTCTCTCTTCTGTTTTAGGCTGGGTATAGCCACCCTCATTCCTGCCTGAACAGATTAGGTGCTGTCACCACACAGTTGCATCCCACCCTCGAGGTGGCTGTTTCAGTGATTCACTGCAGCCCAGGGGACTGCCTGCTTCTCATCTCATCAATTTGATGGAAGGATGCAGTTGAACTTGTTGTTCATAGGATTACGAGAATGCCTGTCACAGCCTGCATGGCAGAAAGCCGTATTTGTAATTAATATCTACACCAATGGCCTACCAGTTAGTCATCTCTCATTATCGTATGAGGATTCTCCTCTGCAGATTGAATGGCTGGGCCTGTCCTTGCTCTGGTGGCCAACAGCCACTCAGTGGGCAGCAGCTGTCCTTGCAGCTCCTGGGCTCAGGCAGCAGTGTGCTAGGTGAGCTGCACTCCAGGGAAGTGCTCCTCCTGTGGCTGAATGAGCTACCACTGCTCCTGTAGCACCCCACTGCATTGCAGTCATGGTTCTCCTGTGTGTGACTGCAGCCTAGGGCTTGGGAGCTT
>PPHD01006747.1:4467-24066 GCA_002909625.1 Bambusicola thoracicus
AAAAAAAAAAAGAAAGAAAGAAAGGAAGGAAGAAAGGAAAGCACGCAGCGCGCAGAGGCGAGAACAAAGCTCGCAGCCCGCATCCCGATGCGCATAATGCCGGCCCGCTCCACCCCCCCACCCCAACGGCCGGTTACCACTCCCGAGCGGCGCTCATCAGCCCCGCGTCCTTCTCAGAAGGCCCTGAGGGCGCTGCGTGCCCGCAGCCCCCGGCACGGAGCCCTCACGGAGGAGCCCTCCCCGCCGCGCTGCCCACAAAGCCGCGCCTGGGCCGGGCGGGCCTCACCGCGAGGCGAAGGCCGGGAACGAGCGGGGGCCGCAGCGCTATCCCCATCCCCAACCACCCTCCAGGCCACGGCCTACCCTGGGGGCCGTGGGGGTGTGCAACGTGGGGGGGGTGGGGGGGCGGGATGGAAAGGGGATCGCCCCGGTGCACGCGGCCCTCAGCCGTGTCCGCGATGCCGCGACCCCGCCGCCAGCGCCCTCCCGCCCACCCCGGGCCCTCCCCCTCACCTGCGGGCGGAGCGGGACGGGAGCGGGAGGCGTCGCTTGACCACAGGCCTGCCCGGCGGACGAGAAGCACCTCACGCAACGGCGTGCTCTGCCGCCGGCTAGATATATCCGGCGCGCAGCCTAGCCCGGCGGGAGTCGGCTCCACCAATCAGAGAGCTCCGCTCTCCTCACTCGGACTTCGGTTGGCCCAGAGGGGGGAGAGGAGGCGGGCCGGTAGCTGAATGGCAGCTCAGTCCATCAACCACGAGGCCTGGCTCCGCGGAGCAGGGAGATTGACCGACACCGTTCCGAACCAATGGGCGACGAAGTTCTCCCCGCTGAGGCGGGGCGAGACCTGATGGATTTTCTTTGTAGCCAATAGGACGACGCTACCCGCGCAACCAGGCGCGAAAGGCGGGGAAGGCGTGAGGCTGTAGTGTGGTTGAGGCGCACAGCAGCGCCCTTGAGAAGGTGCTGGTAAACCCCGTTATAGATAGGGGCGGAACCGCCATGCGGCACGGGGCGCAACGACCAATGGGAGAGCGCGGCGGGCTCTGACGGACAGGCAGGCCCCGGCATCCTTAAAGGGACCGTCAGCCCGCACGAGGAGAGGGCACGAGGCGTCCCGCACCACCCCCTGCTGGAGGAGAGCGGCCGGCGGCGCTGGGCCAGGCCGGGGCCATCACTTCGAGCAGGCCGCGAGCTCCCCACGGAACCACTGGGCCTCACTAGGCCTCCTCCGGCCCGTGGAGCTCCGTCTGAACAACACGTGGTGCAGATCCTCGGACGCTGAGGAGAGCAGGATGGAGGAGAAGCAGGCAGGCAGCTGAGCAGGCCCGCTGCCTGCAGGCTGCGTTTCCCTCATATCCCATCCTATGACGTGAAGCACTCTGAGATATACTTACTTGACTCTCTCAAACCGACTTCCTCCCCACCACCACATCCCTGCCCACTGCCCCAATCCCTCCCCATGTGCCCAGCAGATCCTGGCGCTGGGCCGCGCTCTGCCTTCATATCCTTCTCCCCCACCGCCGCTATTTATAGGCAGAGCTGCACTGCAATCTGCCAGCACATAAATCACCGCGCGGCTGCAGCGGAGCTCAGCATGAGAGCGATGACCCACAGCAACAGCTAAAATAACTGCTGCTGCCGGCACCCGATGGGCAGGGAGCTGGTGTTGGGATAAAGCAGCACAGCAACCAGGCCCTGTGCACGTCAAAATGCACGTCTGCATGGAACCGTGCTGGAAAAGCCATCCACGTCCCTTTCTGCTCAGTCTCCCAGCAGGGAGGGTATAAACCCAGTGCCCAGTACCCAGCATAAACCTCCCAGTCCGGAGGGTATAAACTCAGTGTATGGGGAAGGGTCAGCCAAAGCCTGCTGAAATCCCATGATGCAGCCCCACTCAGTGTGTGAGCAGCCAGATGCGTTCCTGTTATCCTTCCAGCTACACGTTCAGCTCCTGAGCAGGAGTGAAGCGCAGCACGTGCTCAGGAAGCCTCACACCCACGCAGTGCTCCTCAGCCCGTCTCAATCCCTGGTGCATCTGAGCTGCAGAAACACGGCTGCTGGGCTCTGCCCGGCTCCTCCACCTTGCTGCAGCGTGTAGGAGAGGAGCCCAGCCTCCTTCAAAGGGCCAAACAGCTGGGGAGAAGCCAAACAGAGCAGACAGAGCCATCCTCGGGGACCAGCATCCTCTCACTCGGCATGCTCTGAAGTAGAGATGGCCCCCGATTCCTCTATCTTGTCAGTAACCCTACAGCACATCTCAAAACCACTTTCCCTAAGCCTTTTGGCCTCTCAGTTGGCATCAGCCTTGCTCCCACCTGGGGTGAGCAGAACGAGGGCTTTCAGCCCAAATTCTGCTTCCCTTTGACCCAGAGAGCCACCTTTCAGCCTCAGCAACTCCTGTCAGCAACTCAGCAGATCAGAAATAACGGGAAGAGAAAAATAACCAAGCTGCGGTTCTCAGAACAAAAGCAACTGTCCTAAAACTCACATCGCCCCTAAAAGGCCATAAAAACCGCTCCGCTCAGCCTTAAGAACGCATCGAAGAGCCTCCAAACACCGGCAGCAAAGAGCCGAAGCTGAGAGCTCCGAAGCTCCCGCTGCGGACACGGGCAGCGCGTACCCGGCAGAGCCTCCCCGGGCTCCGGGGGCGCTGTGCGGAGCTGAGCGCAGCGCCCGCCTCTTCCTCCGCGCCGGGAGCCGCGCAGCGCCATGCCGGTGGGTGCGGGCCGGGCCGGGCCGGGCGGGCTGCGGGGCGGTATGGGGCGGGGGGGTGGGGGGCGGGGGGGGGGCGGGGAAGGGCTGGGGGTGCAGCCAGCGCGGCGAGCTCCGGCCTGTAGAGCGGGGCCTGGGCGCTGCGCCGTCCCGCCTTCCCGCTCACCGTGAGCTTGTCAAAACATCGCGGAAATGCCAGTTCCGCTTGGACATGGTGATAAATGGTGATGCTGAGCGCCGTGGTTGTGCTCAGTTCCGGACTGATCCGCGCTGTGATGATGATGGGGGGCGAAGGGATGGAGGGGTGGCGGGTAGGAAACAGAAAGCAGCCTTGCTTTTGTTTTCTAAGGAAATCAGGTGAAGGGGATTAGGGTCTGTCCCGTACCGAAGTGGGCAGTGTTAGGACCATGCACACGTGCACTGCCCGGTGCCTCTCGTGAGTACTGCAGGCAGTGCTGGGGAGCGGTCCTCAAACTTATTGTCGTGATGTTGTTATGAGTTTGTGATGTTGGGGCCCAGAGGCACAAGAATAGGATGGGCACTGTGGAGCAAAGAAGGGGGCTTTGCTCCTCCTGAGCTGTGCGTGATACGGGGGATGGGTCCAGCAGAACCCCCAGAGAGCTGTGCTGGCCCTGGAGGTGTCCTGCTTCCAGTGCGTGGTTGGACCAGGCGGTCTCCAGAGGTCCCCTGTGGTTGTTCTGTGAGAGACATCAGGAGGACACCATAAGGGAGCAGTACTGAGAGCTCTCAGTTTTGCAGAGGAACCCATCTTGGCACGTTTGGACATTTTGACTGAGGAAGGTTGGGGCTGCCCTCCCCGAGGCCAAAGGAGAGTGTGGAGGATGGTGGTGAACGCTCCTGACCCCTCGCCTGTCTTTTTTGGCAGAAACACGAGTTCTTCGTGGACATGACCTGCGAAGGCTGCTCCAATGCAGTCACCCGTGTCCTGCACAGACTGGGAGGTGAGTCGAGCTGCTGGGTGTGTGATGACATCACAGACATCACTGCCTTGGGGTCCTCCGTTTAGAGCAGGAAGCAATGTGGGTAACAGCTGGAAGCATCTGGGTGGAAACCTCTGCACCTCATCGCTCTGCTTTGAGCTGCTGGTAGCTGATTGCTGGCAGGGCTGGCGTGACTCCTGGAGATATAGCATGGGAAGGAGGAGGTGCTGGGGATGCAGGAGGCTTCAGGCATCAGGTAGCTCTGTGCACCACCAGGGCCTCATCCTGAATCTGCCAGGAGCTGCACCCCCCTGCTCAGGATGGCTGGGCAGAAGAAGAGGAGGTGGATCTCCTGCCAGGTGCCATTCCTTAGGAGGCCACTGGTAGCTGTGCTGCTTCCCCGGATGTGTCATCGGCATCCGAATGCAGAACAGTCATGGTGAAGAGCTGCTGAGCAGAGGGTTTGGTGGTTGCTTGCACAGCCTGTTTTTTGTACAACCTGGAAAATTATAACTTGTGTCTCCTCTGGGCTGAGATCAGCAGGAGAGCAGGATCTGGCCTGCACTCAGCAGTTGTGAGAACTTGTCATCCCGCTTACCCGTCCTCACCGAGTGGAAACAGCAATCAGTCACCAAGCTGAAGGCTGTGAGAATTCTTCAGGACCCCATTGCCAGGCTGTGGTGATTCCAGTTCCTCTGTGTGTGGTTTTCAGCACCTCTGTTCTCCCATCACTCTTTGACATGCTGGCCAAATTCAGCCTCATGGGATGGAGCAGCAGAGCTGCCCAAGCTATTACATTCTTACAAGTTTTGTGACGTTATATGGTTGGGTAGAAGCTTCATTGAGTTCTCACTGGTTTGAGAGCGGCTGACCTTTATTTACCAGTGGGATATCCACGTGGAAGGTGTCTCTGTCTTCCTCCTGCTTACAGCTGCGAGCTGGTACTGCCACTGATAAAACCTGCCCCAACCCCATCTTAACTTCTACACCATCTCCTTCATTAGTGCCCATCCATGCCGAACTTCAGCACAGAGTGAGCGGACCAGATATTATAGTGATTGGTTGAAACTCTGCTTATTCTGGTTAATGCTTGTGATTGTGCTCGCCTAATAAAGCCCCCCAGAAGCTATGGTGCTTAACGCACGTCTGTACCTTTGCACCAGTGCTGGTGGGACCCCATTCTGGTTATACTGGCTGGTCACAGAAGAGAGGTTTGCTGACAAGAGGCACGTATGATTGACTTGGTGGCTTAGGGATCACAAATGCATGAAAGTGAGCTTTTCCCTGCTCTCATACCATTTGGTTGCTTCTAACTAAGCAAAATGTTCTTCCTTTCCTTCCAGGTGTCCAGTTTGATATTGACCTGCCCAACAAGAAAGTGTACATTGAGTCAGAGCACAATGTTGACACCCTATTGGAAACCCTAAAGAAGACTGGAAAGAGCGTGTCCTACCTGGGGGAGAAGTCTGTGCAGTAGCCTGCCGTGAAGAGGCTAGGTATATAGTAGGTGTATGAAACACTGAAGAGATCTGAGCGTGTCCCAGCTCTCTCAGTAAACCAGACTGTTTCCTGGAAAGCACAAAGAGGAGAGACTTGTAGGCCTACCTTCAGCAATTCCCTCATATTGGAGAAGCAGTGGGAGCACATGCAGCCAGCACCATTTCCATGTGGGACTCCTTAGCTGCTCTGCAAAGCCCATAGGATCCCAACTATGGCTGTAGTATCTGTAGCCAAAGGAGAACTATGGCATCTGATAATTTGAGAGGTTTTGACTGATAATTGTATGGTCTAATTGTGTGGAGAGGTAGAACGTAGCTTCTGTGCAATTACCAGGTGAACCTAGAGTTTGCTAGAGCTTATCATGAATGAAAACAAACCCCAAAGACATTGGTGGAATGACCAGGGAGAGTGACCAAAAATGCTGGGGACAGTGATGAGACAGCTGTGAGTAGGTGCTGCAGGGGGTTGTTTGTTAGCAAAGGAACCTCCAGCTTCTGATCCCGTTGATATAGCAGTTACATCCTCCAAGGATAGAAAGGAGCAGCACCCTGCTGCTCTTACGGGCATGCAATGCTGGTCTCCAGATTGGCTCCCAACTCTTTCAGCCCCTGTCCAGTTGGACCTCTGTCTCAAAGACAACCTGATTGCTGCAGCCTGTGGATTTTCCTAGAGCCCCAGCACGATGCTGACAGGCACCCTCCTTACTGTGAAAGGTTTCTGTGGACAGGATTTCAGTGAAAGAGAATGAAGTGAGAGGAGAGGGCTGCCCACTCACTGTATGTGCTGTTCTTTGGTGTCCGTGGTTATTACGCAGCATCTCTTAAAAGCCTGGCTCTGTACTGGAGCTGTCTAATGCAATAGCATTGTTTTAAAATGGTCCAGCTTGATCTTCACAAATACCCAGCACAGGTGCACCAAAATCAGTTCGTGCTGATTTAATTCCCAATCAGGAAGTTCAAGTGGAGGTTTAAACCAGCAACAATTAAAATGATCTAAGAAAAAGTTGAGCTGATAGTGATATGTGCACGCAGCCTATCTGCACTGTTCAGTAGACTGATTCAACAGACGAAATAATCTGCAATTTGTATCACGTGAGCATGCTTACAATACTTACATGCTTACAGTACTTCTATGAAGCTCTGTTTGAATCCCAACCTTAATCAAATAACACTGCTACTTAAAAGAGAGAGAGGGGAGCGTGCTTTGAATTGACTGGTGCCTCAAATTGTGCCTCCAGCTCACAGTACTGCCTGCAGGTTACCAATTCACAGGGGAACCTATGAACTACATCTGAACTATCAATCAAGACCAGCCATTACCTCTGCCTTTGACTTGTGGCCAGCAGAGGGCATCTTTGCATAACTTTATCTCCTCTGTGCCTTCTGCTTTTTTTTCCCTCCCACTTATTTATTTGTTTACTTATTTATTGCAGGAACTCAAAGCCTGACCAGCAAATAAGATGGCTTAAGCTGTTTGTGTATCTCCCACCTTGCTCTGCTGTTTGACCTTTGCTACCCTGCCAGATGTCGGAAAGGAGAGGGCTGGCAGGAGGAGACAGCTTTAAAAGTGGACAAATCTAGAGAAGGAGGTTATATGCTGTTTCTAGTCCCACAGTAAATCGAGGTGCTGCTTCTATCTTTCAGCGTGTGTCTGTGTGTCTTGTGTGTCTTTATGTGGTTTTCTGCACAAGTGGCCTTAAAGGATGGGAAATCCTTTAATCACATCACATCCATCACATGCAAGGCAGGTCTGAGGAAGTTGCACCTATCTTTACCAGCTGACTGCAAGCTCTGCCTGGGGGATGTGCCTCAGGAAAACTCAGCTGAAGGTCACTCAGATACAGGGGATCTGTGGCGTATGTTTGCTTCCATCATAGGACGCAGTAACTTTCCATTCAGAATGGGAAGAAGGAATTTTTGCAGGGTGGGTGCTGTAGGTCAGGGATAACCGAGCCTGCTTTTGGGCTGCAGGAGACCACTAGGCAGAAATCACTGGACCCCAGCAACATGATTTAGTTGACAGGTCAACCACACTGAGGTAGGTGCAGGCACACAGATTCAGCACTACTGCAGTGCTTATCAAGTCAATACATTACCATAGGAATGTGAGGAATCATTCTGGATCCTGTGCCCAGCTCAGCACACCTGGATCAATCCCTTCACCTTCTTGCCTCCTTCCATGCCTACTTACAAACAGGTTAACAGCAGCACAAAGCCCTGATGCTGGGCAAGATCCCCAGGTGCGACCTGGATAGGAGAATGCCTATGCTGATGAGAAGTGCAGAAGGGATGGAGGGAGCAGGGGGATGTGAGACTCTCTTACGGGCTACACTGTTGCTTAGTCCAGCTTCCATCTATTTAGTTGAGGTCTCAGCCAACTGAAGGGATTGTCCACTGTCATTTCACGTCTTCCATGTCTACCCATTACGTGTGGCTTGATCTGCAGACAGGAAAACCAGCAGAAGTTGGAACGAAGTGGTTATTTTATATTTAGGAGCTATTTCACACTTGCACACTGAGGTTACATTTGACACTGTTGCAACTTGATCTTTTCCTGGAGAACTTCAGTACCTCCAAGTCCTTCTTGACCATTGATCTAAAGCACAACTAACTGCTGCAGATGCACTTCCAGGGGCTGCAGACGTTTCAAGGAACACATTGCAGACCCATTTTATTACTTTTTTAATGTAAGAGAAGCTCAATGATAAATGTAACATCGTTGCATCATTTTCTTGCATTTTCTGAGCTGGTATTTTTGCCAATATTAGCTAATTATTGCTTTCAGCTTCTTCCCAGACACAGCCAGCCCATTACTGGCAGCTGCATGCCCAGCAGCTCTGCTCTGATGGTCACGTGCAGGGTCAGGGTGCGTGCCATTAGCTTGGTGCAGAGCTGAGCGGCACACTGTGGCACCACTGAGCCTGGAGACAGCCGTCCTTGTGCACACAGGGGAGTAAATCCCAGTCTGGCTTGCTGGAAACCAGGCTGCTCGTCCTTGATGTCTGGGCTGCAGCTTACTCTGTCCATGCTTCCCTGGCTTATCCTCCCCGCTGCTGTTCTGCTTGAAGCCTGCTTATCTCTGAGCCAGACAAGCAGAGGTTTCTGCCCTTCACCAGCTTGGAGGCTCCTCCAGATGCCTGCAGCTTCAGCATCCCTCTGCAGGACTGCAGCCTCCCAGACCTCCCCGAGGGTACCATTACTTTCCTATGGAGACTCTGTGTGTGTGTGCCTCATGGTGTTTGCTGTCCTTGCTGCGCTGATCCTGTTCCTAACAGGCACATTAGGGAGAACACTGAACAACAGTGATTCCTATTAGACCAAGGCTGGTGGATGAGCCCAAGCTGCTGCTTGTTTTCTCCATCACAGCCCAGCAGGATAGCATCTCCTGTGTTCCCCCATCAACCTTGCAAGCTTATCAGGGAACAGAGCGTTTCAGCCAGGCTGGGCAGTCTGCAGAATGCTCTCTGCCTTCCTTTGTCTCACTGGGATAAGATAAGGTGTCTGCAGAAAGGCTACCTGCTGGTGTCCTGCCTGTGCATCTCCAAGGCTACAAGCATGCAGCCAGAGATGGGTGATAACACTCTGTGTCACCTCGCTTAGGTATGCAGGGGCCATCTCTAACCGCAGCACCAGTAGGAGCTGGGTGAACCCACAGGCTGCAGAACTGCTGTAGTGCTGCTGTGCTCCTGGGAGGCATTTTTCACCCCGTGTTACCTTCCTTCCCCTTTTTAAACCAAAATCTGATTTCAGTGGAAACATCTACGGCTTCCAAACTCAGTCCTTTATCCACAGAAGTAGAAACTGCCTTGGTTACCCCAGCGCTGCCTTAAGCACCACTGGCTTTTTGGTGCTTTCTAATTACCAGCTGACTGACAGGATATGATTTTAGCCCAAGGAGAGGTTGGACTCAGCTGAACCACCCAGTAAATGAGAGAATCTCCAAAATAACCCCACAGGCTGCAGAAAGCAGGCAAGGGATGGGAGATCCCCTCCGTTCCTGCACACGGTGATCCCTGATGGCTTAGAAGAAAACATCCCTGTCCCAAAAGAGAGGGATTTTCTAAACAACAAGAAAGAAAAAACAAGCTTAATTAGGGACTTCAAGAGCAGGAAGCGTGCACATGTGCTAGCCAGAGCACAAATATTTTCTTTCAGTGCTGCTGTCTCAAAGGGTTCAGCAAGGCAATGGAGGCTGGGTTACAGAGCGAGGGTGGCAAACAGTGCCCACCCCTCCGGAAGGCAGCGGGCACAGGGCACTGCTGTTCTGCATCCTTCCCACTGCTCCAGCCTTGGCTTTATCCTCCCGCAGTATATACTGAAGCTATTCACCCATTTGGCTGAAAGCAGATGAGGAGGGAGAGAAAACAAAGTCAAATGAGAGGGAGAAAGGCAGCTTTTGTGCTGCATGTGTTTGCAAAAAAAACAGCCCGAGCCCCTTCAGGACTAAGGTATAATTGATCAGGCTCCGGGCAAGCGGAGTTTCCCAGCCCTGCAGCTGTTGCAGGTGGTGGCACTGGGGGCAGCAGCACGGATCAGGTAGGGAGGCAGCGCATGGGGCACGATGCAAGGTCCCCAGTTTGCTGTCCTGCCCTGCTGTTGTCCCCTCCCAACTCCTGAAGGGCTGCTGGCTGCTGCCCAGCTTTGTCCTCGCTGGTGCAGACCAGTCGTGCTGTGTTGAGATGCTGCAGCGTGTCCGAGTTTCCCACGGAACACAGCTGGTAGGGAATTCCCAGGACAGGGCCGTCTCTCAGCCCATCAGGGACCGGCTCACCCATTTCCAACAGATGGATGAGAAAATGTTGAAACAACAAATGCAGACCGTTCCCTGGTGAGTAAAAGGAGACGTCTGAATGCAGCAGGAATGTGTCCGAACACGCTCAGCTGAGTTAAATCCCCCCTCTGAAGCTGCTGCTCGGCCATGGATGGAGTTTGGCCCGCAGAAGCCAGCGTCAGCATGGAGCATAATGCCCAGCAATCATAACAGGGACTGCTGGCTTAATCTCTTGTGCATACCTTTAAATAGTAATAATAATAGTGCAGTGCTGGCATCAGAAGGCTGCATGGGACAGGGTGCTGCAGGGGGCACTCACCGCAGTGTCCATAGAGGTGGGGCTGAGCACTGATTGCAGGGAGTCTTTTCCTGCCTGGTTGGGCTGAAGCATTGGTCCATTGCTTCTCCCAAGGGATGCTGCTGCCCTGGGGCCGGCGTTTCTGTGCTGAGCACCACGCTGCCTCCCGGGTTCTGTGGATGAGCCCCACTGCAGGGCTGCAGACCCACAGCCATCCCCCAAAGTCCTTGGATTTTGCCTCACTTCGTGTGTTAGCTGAGCTGGTGGGGTTTACTTCTTTAGACTGTCTCCAAAAAGGCACTGGGAAAAGAGCTTGGGGTCTCCCTTAACAGAGAAATCCCCGATAGCATCACTTGCATCCATATTCCCCTTTGTTTTTTCCTCCCCGGTGGTGCTGGACACCGCTCCCCTCCCAGCAGCAGCCAGCAAAGTGGGCAGCTCAGTGGGAAGCATCCAATTTCCAGGGCAACCAGCACAGGACCGAGTCCAGAGCTGTCCTCAGCACACAGTGCCGCTGTTATTCCTTCCTGGTTTCCTCTCCGTTTGCTTTCTTAATTCAGCTTTTCCTCTGCCAGGGGAGAAGCCAAGAAAGCAGAGATGTGGCACATCCAGAGCCCTCCCAGCGGCCTTCCAACCACTGGGGGGATTTTCAGCTTTCCAGTTTCAGAAGCAGCCCTCCGAGCTCGCCCTGCCCTGAGGGTGGCATATGTCAAAGTGATGATCGGAACACAAAGCTGAGGAAGCCGGGAGGTCAGCTCTGATTCCTTAAGGCTGCTCACCAAAGGCCATGCATCCCAGATAGGGGTCAGCCAGGGCCACCCCCTCCACGAACCTCCAGGGGACAGCAGGAGCCCTGGGACAGAAGCTGGAAGGGCCGCGTTCAGACAGAGGGAGCTGAGCAGGAGCCAGCACCACTCATCATCGCCCCGCAAAACAATGGGCAGCCCAACCCAGGGAGGAGGGTTTCAAAATTCACCCCCATGGGGAGAAGAAGGCAGAAAGCCTCCAACTCTTACTCCAGATGTACAATCGTGGTGGGGGAGCTGTAACATTCTCCATAAACATTCCTTGTTTCTAAGTCTGCGGGTGAAGAATAGCAGTGAAATTAAGGGACTGGCGGTGTGGCATCATCAGTGCTCATTTCACTCCTCTGTAGTTTTCTCACTGCTCTTTGAAGACTCTTGATATGATTAACATTCGTTTGCAGTCACAGCATCACAAAGGAAAGAGCCTATGGACCTCCCCGGGGTTCATACTGCAAGTAAAGACATTTTTCCATGAGTTTTTGGGGTTTTTTTTCCCCCATAAGCGAGACATTTAAAGGGCAATCATCCACATCTAACACATCTATTTTTTTAAGTGTGCTTTCCACCCCTTCAGACAGCTGCCGACAGAGCAGCGCAGGGCATGGGGCAGCACTGTTAAATTTAGCAGAAGGTCCCAAGAGAAGGAGGCAGCCCCGGGCCGGGCAGGGGATGGAAAGTCACAGCGCTCACCCACAGCCCCGCTGCTATTTTGGGGCTGACCACATCCCACCTTGCCCGAGCCCACAGGCACGGAGCAGCCCCGGGTCCTCCCACAGCCCCACTGCTGCAGCCAAACCCAGCCCGAGCTGGGCAGTGGTTTTCAAAGGGAAGTAAACAGGTTTCAGGGCTAAACTGAGCTCCCCAGAACTCGTCACACTGGAGCAGTGATGAGGTATTTTCTGCATATGCCCTCATACGCAGAACACAGCGTCCTGCTGTGTTTCCAGCCAGTGAAGGAGGTTGTGTCCACTCTGGTTTCTTTCATGCTGAAGAGTGAAATCCTTACAAATCAGCTTGGGACAGATGCCAGCCCTGCTGTCAGAAAGCATCTCCTCCTGTCTCTCCTATACCCGTTTCTGAGCCCACCTGCGACTGCCTTTTCCCTCTGTATAGGATCCTCCCAAATATGTCCTGCCAAAACCAACTCCGTTTTGTCTCCTGCTTAAGTTTTATGGAGCTTCCTGCATCTGGCAGCCCAGCACGATCATCTGGGACACCTCAAGCCAGGGCTTGTCCTGAAGTGAGCTCGGCTCCAGCAGAAAGTGTCGGAGTAACAGATTAAAAGCTGCACCTTCCCGGGGTGTGTGTGTGCACGTGGGGTACCCCAGCACCCAGCATGTGCCCTGCAGAGCCCCATTGGGGTGCCAACGTGGAGGCAGCCGATCCCAGAGACCTTCCTGAACCCTTCAAGGGTGGCCTTTGGGGGCTCCATGCTGCGTTTCCATGCCAAGGAGCCGCCCTGCAGCCCAGCAGCTCCCTTCCCTCTGTGTCCCAGGGGCTGGAAGGTGGATTCCTGTGTACTTCCTCAAGTAGCTCTATTCATAGCTTCAGGAGCTGCCAAGCTGCACCTGTCAGCCCCAGAAGGACTCAAGAGTGCACCTTATTTAAACACTTGAAGCAAGGCGGGACTGCCTGCAGCCTCCAGCATTTGCTGCACTATTCCTGCAGAACCTTTATGGCACATTCTGCACATCGCAGCTACCGAGCCAAGAAGTTGGGCTGAGCCTTCAGCCCACAGCCCAGGCACACAGCACTCCCGTGTTCATGAAGAGATGCAGAACAGCCCCCTGCAGCAAGGAAGTCCTTTCAGGAAAGGCAATGAGGCCCTTTGGATACCGGACTTATTGCAGGGGCACACTGAGCAAAGGGTGGAAGGCTCCTTCCCATGGAGGAGCCCACGCACAGGGGGAACACAGAGCTGCTGCCGGGCTGTGACTCACTGCGGAGCCATGCACAGCTGGGTTTCTCCTCCCCTCCCACAGCCCTCCGGCTGGAAACCTGCAGTGACAGCCACTCCTCTCTCTCCATCTGCCTCCAGCAGAGCAGTGCCCGCTCACCTGTGTCAGCCTTTCAAAGAGCCCTCCAGGAACAGGCACTGGAAAAGATGCTGGGAGGAGCAGCGCTCCACACTCACTCATTCACTCCTCTTCCCACCCCATCCTTCCCCCGCTGCAGCTCACAGCTGTGTGCCCTGAGCTCACTGCACTGTGATCAATGGCAGCTCACTGAGCAACATTCCCACAGAGGTCCCAGGGCACCCCGCCTATCTGCATGCACTTCGGGTTCATTGTTTGGCAGCAGCATCCACCAGTGATTAATGCAGGAACGCTCCTCTCCAAAAACACCCCTTGGAGAGTTCTTCCCTTCCTACCCTTTGCTCTTCCTCCCAGAGCTGAGAGCAGGGAAGACTGCTCGCACCAGTAGGTCTGTGACTGCAGGGTTATGAATCCCTTTGTATCTTCTCCACTCACTCTTCTCTCCTTCCCTTAGAGTAGAATTGTTCACCTCCTGGGGAGCCCCACGGTTCCCTGCACTGCTCCAGCCCAGATCTGCCCAAGGGGTTTACAGGGGGATGATGAAATTTGGATTTGGAACTGGGGTTATCTCGAGTTCAGCGCTCAGCCCTGCAAACCTCTTGGCTTTGCTGCAAGCTGAGGTGAAGCCCCACGGGCTCTGCCCCTGTTTGCATTTCCAGTGGAGCGAGCGTCAGGGTGCCGTAGGGTGCAGGAAGCACCAAGCAGGACCACAAGCTGGGCAAAGCACCACGAGCACTGCGAAGATGATGAGAACCCTGGGCCACCTCCTGCCCTGCACCTGAGCTTCAGATACATCCGATGACCCTCAAGATGTGTGAGGTCCACACTTTCTCTTGGCAGTCTGACACCTCCATCTCCTCTCCGACAGCACTGCTAAGCCTTGTGAATGCAGAGAGGGCTTTTTTTTTTTTGCAAGCCATCCATCAATTCTATAGCTCCTTAAAGTCTGAGGTCACAGAGCCAGCCAGCTGCTCCAGCTCTGCCTCCCAATCCCTGCCATCCCCTCGGGCTGGGCAGTGTGCCCCACATAGGAGCTCACCCCATCTGCACAGCGGATGGGGGTCCCATTCCTCTCCATAGCCAGGAGGACATCGGGACCCCTCATGCCAGCACACGCCATTTCCAGCAGCTGCACTGCTGCACCAGGCTTCTCATTGCTTTCTCCCAAACCCGGGGTTTAAGCCGCCACGTATGTAAAGAAATCCCTGATCCCTGTTATAATTATCTTCCTGGCACTGCCATTTGTCTGAGCTATTAGAAGAGAGCTTAGCTTTGGGCTGCAGTAAAGCACACTGAGCAATTGCCACGTTGTCAGTTACAAAGACGTGGTTTCTTTTCTCTTGCTTTTTTTTTCCCTCTCCCTAAAATTCTTTCCAGATGTCTCTCTCTTTTTTTTTTCTTCCTCCGCAGAACTACCAACAGCTGTATGACTTCAATGCGAGCCGCAACTAATCCAGCACAGAGAGCATTCAACTCCTCGGGTGTGGATCAGCCAAATGAAACTTGGATCCTGGGGATGTGCGACCTCCGGAGCCACAGAACCTATGAGTGGCACCGAGCTGAGGGGCAGAAGATGCTCCAGATGTGCTTGCCCCTATTAGAAGGACCCACGTGGCGTTAGGCACCATCGCCAAGTGTCCTCCATAGGCACAGAAGTGGTCCCTTTTGGGATGTCCATGTGGATGGCAGCAGCATCCACACAGCCGCCAGGGAAGGCTTTTGGGCAGCATGCAGCCACATACAGCAGGCTCCTTGTGATCTTCCTGGTCACCTTCCTAGGATCCCGACTGCAGATATTCCCCATCTCAATGGGAAGTGGCAATGGTGACGCAGCCCCCTGCACTATCTCTTTTTTCCCTTCTCCTTTTCCTTTTTGTTCTGTTTATTTTTCGCTTCTCTTTGGCCGCACGGATGTTTGTGCTGACATCTGCTCCTCTCACATGCAGCAGAAGTGCTCTGAGAGCTGTGCTGACAATGATTTATACATCACAGCCTATCAGGCACTCAGCAGAGCCAGGAGCCAGCACCGGGAGCAGAGACACTCTTCAGGGACACCCAAACTCCAGCAACCCAACAGCCCCCCTTTCTTGGCTGCTGCTTTTGCTCTGCAGTGCAGCACCATGGCCGTGCTGTCTGCTGCAGTGAAATGCAAGGAGAGGGGTGCTGGGGACTTTATCCTAAGCAAGAAGGACAGAAGTGCAAAGACAGCCCCGAAATGTTTGTCTGTTTGGCCGCCTCTGGCTGGGCAGCTGCTCAGGCTGAGTAATGGGCTGTAAGGTCAGAATACCAAATGCTATCAGACTGAACTGGCCTGCAAATTTCCAGGACAGGGGTTCTGATTTTCTCCCAGCTGAGCACTTCTGTGCCCACTGGGAGCATGGCTCAGATATGCCATAACTCTCTGCACTCTGGAAAACGGGGATCACGCTTTCCTCTCCCTTCCCACAAGGCATTTCCTTATGGCAGCACAGAACAGAGGAGCAATGTCCCTTCTCCTTTCTTCTGCATCCTCCTGAGTATGGAACGCACCAGCTCAGAGACCAAACTACTGCAAAACAACAGCACTGCATGCTATAATGCACGCCACGGTGCTAGGAGCTGCACAAACCGAGCAGGGACACGGCTTTCCTCCCAGAGAACTGACAAACTCATCTCAGCAGCGTACGTGGGGGGCTCAGGGTCCCCTCCAGCCCCTCTGTCCGCTTGACTTCTCTGGGCTGCCCTGCGCTCGGGGCCGCGCCTCTGTCCGCACTTGGGGCTGGGACAGCCCACCGCAGGGAGAGGGAGAGACCGATTTGGAAAGATAGAGAGGAGAAGGAGGAGGAGGAGAGGAAACCCAGCCCACACTTTGCCTTCCTGCTGCCTCCTTCTAAAACCTGCAGACTCCTCCAGTCCTTCCCAGCGCCTGGAGTTCCCTCAGCCCTGCTCGGGACTACGAGGTACGGCCACAGCCCCGCTCCTTCCCCCCATCCCCCTCCGACACTCAGCCCCGACCACCGCCGTGCGATGCCTTTGGGGACCCCTCCTGCCCCTTTTCGCGCTTCTCTTTGCAGCATCTCAGCTCTTAAACTGTCGCTCAGTTTCACCGCCAGACCCCCGGCTTCAGCGTCACCTGGCCGCACAGCTCAGGCCGCCCCTAATTACCGGACCTTACCCCTTTCTCCCCTCTAAGCTGTGGGTTGTTTCCTTACTGAGATGCGCTGGACCGAGGTCCGGCCACATAGGATATCCCGAGTTGGAAGGGGCCCATAAGGATAACCGACCTGCAGCAAATCGACCCCAGCATGCGGGGTCTGGGCTGAGGCAGCGGTGTTACTCACCGGGATAGCTCGGGGACGAACAAAAGAGCTCTCGGCTTTATCTCAGTGCGGCCGCTCTCGTTTTCTCCTGCGAAAAGAACAAAACGAGACACTCAGCTTTTTGTTCCGAGCAGACTTTGAAACCTTTTCAGGTCCCGCTGGCCGCCCTGCTTTGCTTAGCTCCAGCTGCTCAGCTGTCGGAGGGAGAGGCGGGGGAGGAGGGACAAAGCTCTTTTCTTTTTTGGCTTAGCTTTGATGGCTTTGGATCGGTCAGCCGCTACTCCCGTCCGGGCAGAGGAGCCCGGGACTCGCTTCCTTTAAAGGCAGCAGCCGACCTCTGGGTGCGGTGACGTACGGCCTTAACTCCGCTTTGTGCCCCCGACGGGGCGCACTGTGCGGGACGGGGGCTCAGCTCCCACCCCAGCGACGCGCAGCGCTTTCGAGCTGCGGTGAAATCGGGGGCGCCGGGGGAGGTGAGCGGAGCACCGGGCGCTCGGAACGGCCCGAAACGCTCCGCCACCCCCTCCAAGGACAACAATACACGGCTGCAGCCCGAAAGGGTGGGCCGGATGGGTTTCACGTAGAAATTAAAGGCTGTCCGCGCAGTGCGCAGCTGCTGCAGCCCGGCTATTGTCTGCCACATCGGCAGGAGCGGGGATGCGGGTGGTGACGGGAGGGGGAAGAGCAGAAATAAACTCTTCGAGCTTTTTGCAAGCCCCTCCTTCCGCAGCCCTCTGCTCTTCCATGACTCAGCCCCGGAGGAATGTCGGCTCCCATGGAAACTCCTGGGTCCGCTGCTCGGATGGATGTCGGGGCTGTTATCGCGGCAGCGCGAGCCCAGGGAATGCTTTGAAGACGGTTCGCATTTTTGCAGCGTATTTAGCCGGGGTGGGGAGTTCTTTGCTCTCTGCTTTGTGGAGCTGCGCATCAGTGAGAGATCGGCTTTCTGTGCTCCTCGGGAGCCGGAGGGACCCGCCTGCACCGGGCACGGCCCTCTCCAGCAAAAGAAGCTCAGGCAGGACAGCCAAAAGCTGCATTGCTTCCTCTTCCCAAGCGCAGTCCGCAAGGGGCTCATCCCTGCTCTTGTCTTGGTGCTGCTTTAACTGTTTCCCACTCTGGATGTAATTTGCAACCAAGGCAAGCTGTGACAGCTTCAGGCCAGCACACAGCTGCACTGCGTGAGGGCTCTCACCCGGATAGCAGTGAGCTCTGTAAAGATCTGCTGCTCTTATAAGGGCAGTCACAGCGCCTCGAGAATTGTTTGCAAGGTTTATGGGTTAACAGTGCAGCAGTGGGTGGCTGTGCCTTTAGCGACTGCATGGGGAGATGTGGTGGGCAGGGTGCGTGCAAGCATGTGCATGGGCTGAAGGGAATTTCTCTTGGCCCTGTGAGCCCACAGTGTGTGTGGGGACCCTCTGCAGTGGCCACACTTTGTCACCAAGCAAAATGTGGGAGGGTTCTTGCCCTGCCATCATCCACCCCTGCTCGTGGTGCTGGGAGGTGGCATTGGGCCTGGGGTCCTTGCTTGTCCTGTGCCTCGGGGAGGAGCTGTCAAAGTGGCCAGGCAGAGGCTCCTCCCCACGCTAACGTGGCATCCCATGGGGCTTATGCAACCCTGGCCACGGCCAGTGCCACATGGACCACGTTCCTCCATCCCCTGTCCACTCCACCCACGGAAGCACTCTGGTGGGATGGGAGGAGACAAACAGGACTGAACAGACCCATCAAGAGGCATTTATGGGAGCCACAAGACTGTGTTTACACAGCAGCAGGGAGATGAAGATCCCACTTAGGATGCAATTGGGGTCAAGTGATGTCTGGGCTATGGGGACAACATGCTGTGATCTCCCCCCTTGCTCCCCACATAAAACCCAGTCAGAGCAGAGGGAATATTGCTCCACAGCCCCTGCACAAAGCTCTGTGCTCATCATGGTTCCAGCTACCAGAGCAGCCTCACTGCTGTGCCAACCCCACACCTGTGCCAGCCCTCGCGTGCCACCATTGGCACAGAACACTTTCTGCCTGGCATACTCCCTATGCCCAGGAGGTTCTGGCTTCTTAGAAAGCACTGCCTCCTGTTGGTACCTGTTGGCTGGTAGCATCCTCTTGGATGGCAGGACCACGGTAGGCCCACAGGGAGGGACTCACTGACTTGCACAGCGAGCCGTGCTCTTCTGCCAGAGCAACGTCAAAGGTTCCTGAGCTGTTATTTTAGGAGCTCTGGCCATCAGGCATTCAGGAAAGGCTGTGCCCTTGCAGAACAGTCAGGGTCTCACAAATACTGCAATGTCCTCTGTGTGCAGCCTCCGACTCCAGGAAGATGTTGTTTTTCAAATAAACTTGTTTTCCTATCTCTGGCAGGGGACTGCTCAGCAAGTTGTTTGCTCAGACTCTTTCATGCTCCTTCTTCCTCCAAACACAACACCAGCAGCTCCAGCTGTCTGCTGGCTCCTAGCAAGCACGTAATTCCCTGACCCCAGCTCACTGCATGTCCAGACATAGAAACTCAGTGCTTTAGGAGCTTGGGGAAATGATCTGAGAGGGCCTTGGTCTGGGGTTGAGTTCTTCTTCCACGTGCACATGCTACAGCCTCTCCTCCCAGCTGGGCTCTGGGCACAGAGCATCGCTGAACCTCAGAGCACTTTCCAAGGCAAACAAGCCCCTTGGGAGAAGCCCAGGAGCAGCCCTTACAAGCCAGGGGACAGCAGCGAGGGAGGAAATGGCCACATTCAGTACTTTTCCACCTCCCCTCCCAAAAACCACCTCACCAGGAGGACAGAGCCAGCCATCTCAGTCAGGTCCCGGCAGAGCTCTCAGCAGCCTCCCCAGCAAATAAAGGCAGAGCTCCCAGCCACATCCACGCAGATGGAGTAGAGGGAGCCGTGGCACAAAGACTGACCTCGGTGGTGGGGGGAGCACCACCCCAGAGGGAAGAAAGGAGTGGGTATCCCACCATCGGGCATGGGATGCTGCTGGCATATTCAGCACCCAGCTGAGGGGCTTCATCCTGCCAAGCAGGGACCAGGAGGGCACACAGGGTGAGCCCACAGCTGCAGCTCTCCTCCCAGATTGCATCACAGTCCTCCAAGGCAGTTTGGGACCCTCAGGTCTGAGCAGGAAAGAGAAAAAGCATAGCAGAAACCACAGCATTTGGGGTGCCAGAGATTGATGTCTGAGTCCAAATGGGAAGCACTTTCCTCACAGATTTAACCCTCAAGCAGCCTGCCCCTCTGT
>PPHD01006748.1:0-24062 GCA_002909625.1 Bambusicola thoracicus
CCCCCCCACCCGCCCCCCTTCCCCGGCCCTCGCCTCCTGCTTTTGTTCGGCTCCGGACTCCTCAAAGTGGCACGGAGGAGCCCGAGGAGGAGGGACGGCGGTGGGGGGGGGGGTGAAGAGGAGGAGGGAGGAAGGGGCAGCGGCGGCTCTCCGCCCCCCCGGCCCCATTGGCGGCGGCGGCGGGAAGGCCGGCCCCCGCGGGCCGCACCGCCCTCCCGGCGGCCGCCCGTCAATCTCCGGGTTCAGAGGTGGGCCGGGGGCCGCGCCCCGCCCGCGCCTTAAAGCGGCCTCGGCCTGGGCCGGATGGGAAAGAGCAGCGCCGCGGTGCGGTGCTCCAGGCCGGGTTCTGCGGTCTGCCTCTGGGACGTCAGCGGCCCCGGCTCGCAGCAGCTCGGCCCCGCCGTCACCCCCAGCTCTCCCCTCGTCCCCACAGTGTGTGCCTCAAGCAGCTCCTTCCTTCTCACCTCAGCCATCCGCCTCTCCTCTCTGTGCTTTCTCTCCTTCACCCGACCCATGAGGCGCTGCCGGTGGGGCCTTCCCAAGCAGGGAATCCGTGCCCTCGTGCCTCCTATGCTTAGGGTTGGTGAGGTTGGAGAAGACCTCTGAGATCATCGGCCCGATGCAATGCTGTACACCGGGCATGTGGCTGGGGAGCCATGGAGGCGGCCTCCACAGAGGTTTGCTGCTCTCACCCCAGCCCGGTGGGGAGATGGAGGGCTGCAGTCAGTGAACGGCCCGCAGCTCATCCCAGAGATGCTGCTGTGTGGCGGCCAGCGCTCTGTTGCCATGATTTGATCCTTCTAAGGACGGGGAGAGCCATGGGCAACAAAAGCAGCCCCAGACGGAGAGGAAAGGGTTCACAGGGACCCAGTGCCCCAGGGGACCTCGGGGGAAAGGTCCCCATCACAAGCAAACCCAGTGCGTGGCATTTACTCTGCAGGCAGGACATGTGCATGCCTTGATGGTCCCATGAGGGATTCTGCAGCCACTGTTCTGCCCACAGCGTACATCTTCCAGGCAGGGGAAGCTGGTAGTGATCCCAAAGCCATGGAGGGCTCAGTTCAGATCTACGTGTCTTGTGAAAGGGCTTCCCGAATGCCCACCTGCATTCCCATGGATCTAAGACCGTCCGTAGGCCAAACAGACCTCTGTCAGCATCGGATGATGAACAAGGGCAGCCGTAAAACAAGGCTAGCCTGCAAACTTGCCTTTAAAAAACAGAGAGGGTAGTTGTGGTGATCGCAAGAACTTCCTGCTTGGCAGATGGTTTCATCAGATCCGAGGGCTGCCGAGCTGTCCCACGCAGCAGAAGGGAAGGCCCAGCCCCAATCCCTGACCCCAGCTCAGGTCAGGGATGGAGCCATCCAGTTTATGGGAAAGACAAAAAAAAAAAACAAGTAAGGCGATTGTTTTGCTTCTGCCCTTCCTTCTCAATGAAAGGCTTTCCAATATTTTAAGCAAAACACAGCTTTCCATGTGGAAATTTCCTTTCGAACCGCTTGCACGTTTTGAAGCGGCTGAAGGCGAAGCGAGAGATGTTTTGATTTTGGTCGCTGTGAAATGTTTCACTCAACACATTCTTTCTGTTTCTTGGCTTGCCAAAATTTTTCATCAGCTTTTTCACCCAAGACGTCTCTATGTCTTTTTTTGTTGTTGTTGTTTTTTAAAGGCCAAAAACGAGGTGAAAATATCCAGTATCTCCACGGCTGCACAGGAAATGGAACTTAATCCAAGGAACGAGGAGCCAAGGGACTTCTCTGCAAAGGTCCAACCTTTCAGACACTTAGTCATCTCCCTTACTCGCACACCGAGTCTAGACATACGCCGTCTCAGAATCTGGCAGGGACTCTCCCATCCCCAGAGGTCAGTAAGAGGAGCTGCTGGGTTCGATCTTGAGCAGCTAAAAGGAGAGGAAGCACGGCGGATCAGAGCGTGGTGACAGGCCGGTCTGAGGAAGGCAGACAGTGGCACCACAGTGATGTTGGGGCACGTGGGATGCAGTGGCCTGCTGGGCCTTCCTAAGTCACGGCTTGATGCCTCAGCACATCAGGTAGATGCACGGGAGATGAGGAACGTATGGAGGTGAGCTGAGTTTTCTTTGGGGCAGAGAGCCTGAGGTGGTCCTGTGAGCCCAAGGCAACCCTGTGGTGTGTCACAGGGCGAGGAACCTCACGCTCCAAGCTGCTCCAAAGCAGCTGCTCCAAGGCAGGCATCCAGCACGGAGCCTTGGAGGAGCAGTCAGGCATGGCCGGGACTCTCTGCCATCTACTGGAGTCTGTAAAATCCTTCCTGTCAGAGATAACTAATCCTGGGGCCTTTACAACACCTCTCGTGAACGGCACATTTCATTCTTCTGTCTCCTTCCACTTCTAAGTGCATGAGATTGCAATAGGCATTACCGAAAATATTCCCCTCGGGAGTCGACACCGGACTCCCTTAAAGCCCAAACACCATCACCCCTCCTTCCCCAGCACACCAGCAGGCGCTATTCTCTATTATCCCTACACCCACTAAATCTTTCTGAAACAAAGAATAAACATTTCCACCACGCATACTATAAGTGTATACGCCAAGCTGCATCGCTTCCTTTCCTCTGTGGTTATTGCAGAGTGGTTTTGTTTCGATGGCGAAGCAGATGGACGGGCTCCAAGTCTGCCGGCTCCCGCTCCCTGCGAGTAGGTCTATCGCCGTCTTTGGTTTATCACAGATTCCAGAAGAAAATGTTTACGGGAGCCTCTCATTTAAAATCTTGGCTCCGTCGTGACGTCATTCCTATCATTTATTAAATGAAAAACAAGCTGTTGTTAATGCATCGTTCCCGCGGCAAAGCGAAGCCCTGGAAAATTGAGGCCAAGCGCTGCTTGTCTGAGCACGAGCAAAGCGTCTCCCCGTCAGCATCCCCGGCACCCACATCACGACGGGATGAAAACTCATCTCCTGCCCCGTGGCTCCTTAAATAGTGCCGTTTCGGTGAGGAGAGCCTGAGTTCCGTGGGCTCTTTTTGCTTTGGGGTCTGCAAACCCAGACGCCTCCATGCTGGTGCCCCTCTCTGTTCTTCGTGACCAAATGCGTTCACTCTTCTGCCATTTTCCTTTATTTCTTCCACGCATTAAGCCCCCCGTCCCATTCCCCAGCCCACCACAGCCCTGGTAGCTCAATGAGCTCTGGGTGGATGGTCTCTCTCGGGTTAAACGTGGCAGAGTTTAAATTCCTAGCGGGTTCTCGGAGAAGGTTCTTAAATTTACTTGGAAGTGTTGTGTTGCTTTTTTTGAACTGATTGTTTATTTGTCAGTTTAGTCATTATCCTTCTCCCTTACTCATCTGGCTTTTGATAAGACAGAAAATGTCAAAGGGAAAGGAAATAGGCTCAGAATAATTTCCCCTGGCGAAGGATCCCAGTCCCCAGAAGCTAAGGGAGTTTTCTCATCCATTTTAGCAGAGACATGACTTCACTCACCATGCCAGGCTAAATCAGCCTTCAAGCTTTTGCCTGGTTTACACATTAGGCTTTAGCGAAGCGCTTGGGTTTTTGGAGTCATCTTGATCTGCAGATCGCAGGACAAGGGGGAACGCTTTTAAGTTGAAAGAAGGAAGATTTAGGTTGGATGTTAGGGGGAAGTTCTTTACCAGGAGAGTGGTGAGGTGCTGGAACAGCTGCCCAGAGAGGTTGTGGATGCCCCGTCCCTGGAGGTGTTCAAGGCCAGGTTGGACGAGGCCCTGGGCAACCTGGTTTAGTAAATGGGGTGGTTGGTGGCCCTGCCTGGCAGGGGGGTTGGAGATTCATCATCCTTGAGGTCCCTTCCAACCCAGGCCATGCTGTGATTCTGTGATCGCGCAGCCTTCTCCAAAGGAGCTCAGTACGGCTCTTCCCAGTTAAAGGATGGGATTTGCTGGTGCTCATCTGGGACTGGGAGAGCCAGAAATGGGTTCCCGGCCACTTCACTCCAGGCTCACATTCAGCCCTCTGCAGCACACCAACTTTAACATCCCGATGTTTGTAACCTATTAAAACAGGTCTGTTCTTCATTGTCCGTTACCATCTCCTATTCACCATGTTATTACAAACAACCTTCACACACCGCAGCCACGGGGGAGAGGATCAACTTCTGCTCTCATGAAGATGTGCCTAAACTTGCTGTTTGTTCTTATTCAAATGCAAGTAACAAAACTCTCATCATCAGAACTTTACCAAAAAGGAAAACTGCTTTTCCCAATAGCTGACATAAACATGTAAGTGCTACCAAACATATTTACATGTTCGAAATAGATGGTATAATTACAATGAGTTATAGCCAATATTCAGTCTTTCCCTGCTTTAAATGCTACCTTCTGATACAGCACGACACATTCTTTAATTGTGATCACGTGCTTTTTCTTAGAGGCTGCTGCAATGGGTTTTTTTTTCCCCAGCAAAAATGCCTGTAATTGAAAAGCAAATGGCAGTGTTTGGAATAAATTCTCTGCCCTCCCAGGAATAAGCAGGTGACTTACCCTGCGGAATGCCCTGTTGCTGGGCATTGCATTGCATTGGGCACTGTAGCAAGCTGTTTGAGAAGTCATTTTGGATGCCGTTCCAGATCTCAAACCCAAATTTCAGCGAGGAAATGCGGTTTCTTAAGACTGAAAAATCCCAGCACGGGTTTTGAAACCAAGTCAGGTAAAAACTATCAGAGGAAATATCAGCGAAAGCACTCCGATTCCTCCAGTAAAAGCAGCTCTATTCTGGACTCAACAACAACGGCCTTTTTCCCTCTCTCAGCCAGTACTGATGTTCCTCAAAGGATAGGAAATAGCCCTTAAATTCACTCTTATCGAGCGTGCCTCACATTCTGCACGGTGCTTTTTAAAAGAGAAAGCCACATTAGAGGGACAAAACACATGACTGTATTCTACAGCTGCTCCGTGAGACCTCACAAGTCAGGCCTTTAAACAAGAGCTCCTCTTCACCACCAGCACTATGAAAATGAAGGGGGGAGAAGGGCTTCACCTTTGTGAACCATCAGCAAGAGCTGCTGTTAATCACTCCAAGGTGATCCTGTAGGATTGCTCTCTATAACTACCTGAAGGGAGGTTGTAGTGAGCTGGGGGTCGGCCTCTTCTCTCCTGTGACTACTGATAGGACTAGAGGGAATGGATCCAAGCTGTGCCAGGGAAGGTTCAGGCTGGACGTCAGGAAATAATACTTCTCTGAAAGGGTGGTCAGGCATTGGAATGGGCTGCCCAGAGAGGTGGTGGAGTCACCGCGCCTGGTGGTGTTCAAAAAGCATTTGGATGTTGTGTTGAGGGACATGGTTTAGCGAGAACCATTGGTGAAGGGCGAATGGTTGGGCTGGATGATCCTGTGGGTCTTTTCCAACCTTAGCGATTCTGTGATTCTATGATCTAGCTTAAGCACAGCGTGAAGGAAAACCCCGCTGCCCCACGTGAACTACAGGGATCTGGAATGACTTCCCTTGTGCTTCAGAAGGAGATTCGTGGCTTTGGGATGTCTTCCACAGCATCACCTACCCTCATTTTTGGAGTTCATCCCCAAGCAGAAGGTGTTCCTCCTCTCTAGAGCTTTCCATGGAAGTCCAAGGCTGAGAAAGGCTGCAGAAGTGGAGGCAGGTTTCAGACGGTAAAGCTGGTGGGAATTGCCCGCTCTTGTGCAAAGACCTCCAGCCAAGAGGACACTTGCTGCTCCCCAAGCTAGAGCCTGCCTTCCCACACACACCTCAAGCTGGCCATCAGCACAGAGCAGTGAGCAGAGAGGTCACAGTGTGGCACTTGGCTCTCTATGGCTGTCAGTAAACCAACACCTCTAATTTGCCGTCTCACTTTTCGATAAAATCATCCCCTTGGCTTTTCCGTGGCTTCCTCCAGTGGTGGTTTCGACCCAGCGTTCCTGCAGCCTTTCTTATTATCAGCTGTCCCATTCTTCCTACGCAACTGCTGAAATTGGACCTTAGCCTTTCATTTCATTTTCATTTGGCTTCTTCCCCAACTTCCCATATTTCAGCACTTTGCTTATTATCAGTCCGGTCCCTCCTGTACTTTATTCAGCTCCATTCTACTAATTGTTTGGAGCACGGGCACGGCGTTCCCTAAAACAGGCTCATTTCCCCTCTCACGCAGCCGCTGCCACGTATTCAGTGCACTCCCCTGACTCCCAGAGCAGGAGCAAAAACTTCCCCTGCAAAGGTGCCGGTGCCCTTGACTGAGCGGGTCTGAGACAGTGATCGATATAATCACTGATATATGGTCGTGTCCCATATTGGTTCTTCACAGCCCATGGAACATGTCCCTTGGCAGGCCCTGAAGGTTGCAGGACAGATAGCTTTCACAACTGGACATCCATTTTCACTGCTGCTTTTGCTTTCCCAGTAACCTTGCTGTATCGCACACCGCCCTGGGAAGCACCACGTTAAACCCAGCAACCCAAATCGAAGATTTCCCTTTAATTCTTGTGAATCCCTCCTCGTTGTTTGGATTCCCATACAGTCAGCCGGACCAAAGATGCTCACACCACCCTTGCCGACGACCTTGTCTTCCCAGAACATGTCACCGCTGCCTCCCTGTAGCTCCCAGGTCATACAGAGGTGTCAAAGCCACTTGCCTCTCACTTCTGAGAAAGGAGGCAGCGCAGCGGAGATTATAACCACAAATCACAGCAGCAGCTCTCCTGCCTCCAGACCCAACCCAGGTTCACCAAGGACTTCACTTTTCCTGGTCGACTGGGCAGAAAACCCACAAAGCTTAATTTCTTACCACGCTTTCCCAGGAGGAAAAAATCTCACCTAGAACTGCTGTCAAATCGCATATCGTATCTCCCCCCAGAAAGACTTAGGCAGGTTGAGCCTGGAAGAAAGAAAAACTCTCAAAGGCTGCTTGTTTGATAAGGGCACATCCGCAGTCCAGTGGCACCTAGTGAGTGTGGGACACTGGAAGGGGGCTGGGGGGGCGCACTGCCCTCCCTAGGAACAGGCACAGTTGTCCCAAAGGGAAGCCAGAAAGGACAGGCTGTGGTTACCTCTCAATGAGAGCAAACCCCGCAGAATAAAACGTGTTTGCGTCTTTTGCAGCGAGCTCAAATCCACCAAGCACCGACGTGCAATGGATGGCCCACCGACCGGTCCATTCATCACCTACCAGGAGGGCAAGCCACAGCCCTGAGCCAAACTCACTGGACTTGTGACTTTAGAAGGAGATCCTACTGAGTACCACTTTACTCACAGTGAAGATCTAACTTGCAGATTTTAGGATCCCTAAGTAAGCACAGCATAGGAGCTTCTTTCAAGAGAAGACCTCACCAGACTCACACTTACCTGGCCTTGAATGAAAGAACTGAAACTCCTACCATGTTCCAGGCTTCTCAGCCCCTTTTTCCAGCTAATTGTTCTTTCCCCGGCAGAACAGTTTATTTCTGGAGCAATTATAAGAATTGGGGCAGAGAGAAAGATACTGGTGGGCCTGAAAGCAAGTCTCAGTTAGGGGCTAGAGCACTGGCTACTTGCATTTGAGCTGGGGTCTCAGAAGCTTTAGGCTGTCACTTCCAGATCCCAAGAAAGGAGACGTGCTCCTGGACCACATCTGGCCGGCTGCTGCTCCTGAGCACTGTCGTGTGGTCGAAGTCAAAGGCAGAAGGAGGAAGAGCGAAGGCAGAGCTTTATGAGAATTAACAGCATCCCTTCCTGCCATAACAGCACCTCCAACTCTGCTGGTAGAGGAAGGATGGAAAATTGGCCAGATCTGGAGCCAGGTATCCGTAAGCTGTAGTAGCACTCTACTTTATTCCTTGACCACAGTCATTTACCAAAGCATGCTCAGGCTATCTCCATAGCCCCCACTGCACCTCCATTGTTTGGGCTGACTCAGTCTCAGGGCTTTTTCTATCCTAGAAGCCCAGGTGACACAAGAATGGCATGACACGACATTTACTGTGGAGCTGGAATCAGACTCCACCCTTAGCTTTTACACGGTTCTTCCATCACCTCCCCTCACCACCACACTTAGCTCCAACCCCAAGTGCTGGATTAACCAAATGCCATCAATTAAATTGCCTCAGAGGAAGCAAAATGCACGCTGTTACAGTTCTGAGCCGGAGCCCTGTTCTCATGCCTCATGATGAAAGGACTTCTTTAGGCTGCACAAACCACTCGTGCTAAAAGGCAAACATCATTACGTCCTGCCTTTTCCTTTGGAACCTAGTGCGGATGAGAGAGAATTCATAATGCAGAATCAGAGGGGTCCCTTAAAACAGGAAAATCAATGTATCCAGTCTCCCAGTCTCTCTAGGACTGGACGGATCCTTCGTAAGGGCGGGGGGCTGGTCTTGTTTTGATGCTGGAATTGCAGCAGATTTTTAAGCAGTACAGATGAAAGGGAAGATCTGCAGCAGGATGCAGGAATCCGCTCTTGCTGGAGTAAAGATGGAAGCACGCTCCTGACCCTCCCCTGTAGGCGAGTGTTTCTGGAGTCAGCATTTCTCCCCACTGGCTCTAACACCCTTCCCCTGCCCGTGCAGCAGCGAGCAGCGTTCTGTTGCTCACACACACCACACACATCCCCATTCTGTCCTGTTTGAGGCTCAGCTTCCCGGGCTTTATCACAGGCAGAATGAAATCACCTGGATAGTGTCGCTTTAAAAGCCACGGAAGTGCAGAGAGCAGCACCAGCAGCAGTCAATAGCAATTTCCACCGCTGGGTCGATACCATCTGATGGCTGTGTAGCTGTAAAGATTGTTTCACACACATATCAGGAGGTGGGCAGGGGCAGGAAAAGTGGAATTGGTTTTAATGATTGCAGGATTCAAAGTATGCCTGGCTTTCTCTCCTTCTTCTTTCACAAGAAACGCATAGGCACGCACAGTCAGAAATCAAATTCCCAGCCCTGTCAGCTCCTATCACAGCAGCTCCCCAGCTGGATTCCTTCCCAGTTTGCCAGGGAAGCTTCTCCCAACCCAAGAAGTGCGGTACATGGAGCTGGAGTTGCAGCCCGTGCCCACACTTCAGCAGCTCAGGCCACTGCCTCCTCAGACACCGAGCAGAGCAGAAGCGCAGAGCTCAGCTCCAAACCCGTGGGGTCTCCAGGTGCAGGCAGTTGGCACTGGTATTGCTCCCTGGACAAGATCAGGATGTTTTTCCAGGTGCTGGATAGGTAGGCAATGGCAGGTACAGCAAAGGGAGAAGGTGCCCATTTTGCAGAGGAAGTAAGTGAATGGCTCTCAGTTGCTCCTGCAGTAACTGCAAGCCAAGATGTGCCTGCTTTTCAGAAAATAAAGAACATTCATTTGATCCTTTGTCCTCTAATTCATTCACCTGCTGGCATTAAACACAAACTTAGCCCTCCTAGGACAGAAAGAAGAGTGTTTCCAAAGCCCTGGAGCTCCCAGCCTCTCCTGACCCTCAGCACCCTGGTACCAGGGCTTCAGCACTTTGGGCCAGCAACTAAGGCTGTGTCACTACTCTAGCTCCAATTTCACCAATAGGTTTTTTTTTCCTGGAAAGAAATGCAAGGAGAGGGAAGAAGAAAGATGGAACACTTTGTTTCACTATTTTTAAAGAAGGCATCTTGCTGTGCCAGTTCAAAACACTCTTGGTCCAACTGGATGTGGCTCTGGGCAGCCTGGTCTGGTGGTTGGCGACCCTGCACATAGCATGGGGGTTGAACTCGATGATCCTTGTGGTCCTTTTCAATCCAGGCCATTCTATGATTCTATGGTTCATTTCAGAGGACCTGTTAGTTGTCCCAAACGTGCCAGCACCACTGTCCCCAACCTCTGACCTCCAGGCCAGTCCACGGCACATCCTTTCCCACTCATTCCAAGCCCTTACTACCATTTCCCATCCAAGCTTTTCTGTTTGCAGCTTTTCTGTCACATGAAGCCTGTGCAGTCACCAGTTCCAGCTCTGGGAATGTCCTGGCCATGTAGGGCTGGCCACCATCTACCACCACCAGGAGACACTGAGGTGACCAAAGCAGTGGAAGATGAGCAAAGCCTAAACCCCGGTGTTCCCAAAATGCATTAGCCCAGCAGAGGGAGATGTACAGATGAAAGAGCCATAGGAATTTTGGATCCTGCAGGACCCCCACATACGCATAAGCGGGGACCCCCTGATCCCCATGATGTCCCAGGTGGGCTGGCAGCCTCATTAATTAGTCACTAAGCCAGCACCCTCACCCCTTCAACTCAATAAACCAAAACATCTCCAAATTCCTTATGCAACTGAAAAAAAAAATCCCTCCGAATATGATGATTTCTGTTTGCCTTTTGAGTGATGCTTTGATGCCCCTGCAAAATCAAGTCCTTGTAATGGTGCGAGTCCAGAGGCTGGGACTTTAAATAAAATCCCATGCGCTGGGAGATGCTCGAGGCAGTGGTAAGCGCAGCTCCTGCTTCGCCTGTGCTCAACCCTGCAAAAGGCTGAAAGGGCTCTGTCTGCTCAGCAGTCAGAGGAAATCTTCGTCGTGACTTGAGCCCAGATACCCACAGAGTGAAAATAGCTGAGGCCGGCATGATCGTTAGGCTCGCAGGTAAAAGGCACAGTAAGCAGCGCAACCCGAAATAAATAGCAGGAGCTGACAACACTGAGTGAGGGAACCTTGAATGGGAAATAAAAGACAATTTTGAGCAGCGAGGGTAGTTAATCACCAGGTCTGGTTACCAAGGGAAATGGCCAGAGGTCGCACACGGAGACTGGATGTCTTCCAGGATGAGATGCAGGTTTAGGACCAAGCCTTTGGCTTCAAGAGTATCCCTCCGAGGACAGCAGCGCTCTCCATCACAGCCACCGTGTGATGCTCAGTGCACGGTTGGGGTCGCGGTGCTGCTGAGCCCACAGCTCCCTTTGGTTGCACCAAGGCTGGGTTTGGGACCGAGTACGGCCCGTCTGCACACACCCAGCCACGCTGGGGGCCGAGTCCTACAGCCATTGTGGCTAGCTGTGCTGCCAGGCTCCCTGCATCGAGGCAGCAGGATAATGCTCTCTTTTCTTCCCTTTATTCTTTGTGTCTGCTCCTTCCTCCCTCCTCCACATGAAACCAAGCCCAAAATACACACTGCAGCTTCTGTTTACCCTTTCAGGCAGTCTCAGTGATGCCCAAGATGCTGATTTGATCTGACCTCTCCCATCGCCACCTTACCACCAGCGCAGCTCCCACCCCTCCATAGGAGCAGAAGCAAAAAACCCAAGAGCAGAGCAGAGCAAACAGCCTCAGCATCTCTGACACTCTCAAGCCCCTCACTCTCCCAACCACATCTGGGAGAAAAACAAAATGGATTAGGGTCGGATCTGCAGCTTTTAATTGCAGACGGAGAGCAGAATGCCAGCAGTACATCACGGTGCCGCGCACGGGTGGGATCACCACACCCCAAAGGGCAGAGCAGTGCTCCCTCCCTTCCCTCTGCCCCAGTCAATATGGCCAATTTAAAGAGGTTTCAGAAGAAAGCAGGTGCCTACAGCTCACGCCGCTTCCCTGACCCTTGTAAATCCAGTCTCTTGAGTGAATGGCTTGTTTGGAGAGAGCCCTCCGTTTGTTTGTCTGGGCTCTAGTGATAATAGCTCTAATTTATCTCTGAGCTGGGCAGGCATGTCTAATGTGTTTGAGTATTTAGAAGCATTACAGAGGTTTCATTTGGTCAATAGTTTCTTGAAATCCTTTCCCACACACAGAGGAGCGAAAGACGTGAGAGAGCGTCTTGTGAGGCCTGCGCACTGCTCAGCAGCCAATGAGTCTCCAAAATGGAGGCCCTGTGGTCCCCAGCCTCAGAAATGAAGGCCAAGCAGCCAACCCATGACTAGCACCATGACAAGGCGACCTGGAACATGCCACCATGTAGTCTGGGGGCAGTGGACTCTGTTATGGAGGCTGAATGTAATTACCTACCCTGACAGGAGGCCAGGACACCAAGGCGAACACCTTCACTGTCAGAGGAGTGCCAGGGAGCACGACGGGTGGATGCTGCCAAGCCACTGCATGTGCCTCCAGCTCCAGTGCTGTGAATAGCCAGCTCCTGCAAGGGCCAGCTGAGGAGAACAAGCTCATGCTAGAGTTTCTCATAAAGCACAATAAAAGCAGCTTTCACGCCTAGACTTTGAGGGGCGCAAGCTCATTTCTTGGCTTTGCTTGAGGAAAGCCTTTGCTTGTGCAAAGCCTCGAGCACCTCGCTGCATCTCCCAGCTCCCCATCCCTGTGATTCCCTTGGCTGTGTTGCAGACCTTACCAGGCTCCTCCAGCAGAAGTTTCCCATGGCTCTGCATTATTTTTGCGTGGGTTTAAATGGATTGAAATAGCCCTTGTTAAAAATAAGAGCCACCAAATTTAGCCTTCCTTCCCTCCGCCTCCCGTTTCCTGGAGGATCTGCAACAGGCGGCCGGTTGGGAGGGTTTTCCCTGGGGGGGTTTTGCCTGTTATTTATATAGCTTGGATGAAAAACCCTAAAGATAACAATGACAACAACAACAAAAATGATACCACGCTCCCTGCAACAACCAGGCGCTACAGGCCCAAGGCCCACCTCCATTTGGGGTCAGTGCTGCCCTTCCCTCCGCCTTCCCAGCAGCTGCTCTCCAGATCCCTGCTGTCCCCGAGGGCTGCAGCACTGAGGGATGCAGCTCCCTTCCTATTTCAGCAGAAAATACGACACCCCACCTCTTAGCAGCACTGTGCTGCTACACCCTGGGCTCACCATCTAAGGCGTGAGCATCGTGCTGTGATGCAGGGATGCATATGCACACACTTCTCTCTCTATATACCTGTGCATGCACGTGATGCATACAGAGATTAAGTATTATGGAGAACAAACATTTAATTTTAAAAGTCGCCGCGTGACAACAAGTTAATTATCTATCATATCATCGCTGAAACCCAAACGTTTTGAAAGCTAGGAAATAACTAATTAAGATCACCATAAATCTCCCTCTGTCTCAGGAGCCCATTTTCCTAAGAAATAAGGAGAAATACATATTTCATCACAACGCAACATCCTTAGCTCTGACCTATAAGATATTAATGAGTAGTTCACACGGTTCCTCGATCTAAACACTTCTTTGCAAAGGTTACCATAAGGCAGCACAGGGTAATTATTCAGTTACACTCCTGGCAACCCGACTTGCAGTAAGCATGTAGACAGATAGTTAGGAGGAAAAAAGATGTGTAGCACTGTGATCTTCTCGCCTAACATGAACCGTGTGACGTCCTTGGATCCATTTTGCTTTGCAGCAGGACAAAGCTTACAGAGGAACATAATTAACTACTACCAGCTGAAGCCTCACTCCCTCCTCCAGCGTCAGCCGTTGCTCTGTGGCTGCTCCAAACTGGCCAAACTGGGCTGCTCCTTATGCCCAAGCTCCTACCTGCTCCTGGGCTTTCTACTGACACTCATTTAACTTCGTACTGATCCCGGATATTGAAATTCACAGGAAAACTGCACAAAAAACTAGGGCAGAACTAGGACGCTATTGACATGCACAACATGACTGAAGACTCGAACAGGGAGGAGATTTCAGAGTTTTTTCTTTTAATTAGACAGGCAGGTGGAACAACCCTTCAAGCAAGGCTTTGAGCCTTAAGAGGAGAAGGGTATTCACACTTAGCGTCAGGACTGCAGGGGGAAAAAGATGAGCCGCAAGAGAAATCAGCGAAGGAAGAGACATCTGGAAATGAAGAAGTACGGGAGATGATACCTGGCAGGACTCAGGCAAGAGCCTGGGGAGCCTCAGAATAAAACCTGGGGACTGAGAGCTCTCTGCCGAGCTCTGTGTCACCTCCACCTTCTGAGCCAGGGCCGTGATGGGAGCGGAGCGGTGTTTGGGCAGGGCAGGGAGAGGATTCAAACATCAAAACGTGCTCTGCTCTGGGAGATTCTGGCACTGATCAAGCAGCACCGATGTTGTGAAGGCTGTTTGCAAATGAATTTAAGCTAAGGGGGGGAAAAAAAAGCCCTTTTTGTGCTGGAATTAAAGCGTCTAGACAGAGCCTTCCTGGTGTAACTGGACCCCTGCACACTGATCACGATACACCTGATAAAACTTCCCCATGGAGACAGGGACTAAGAAACGCTTTGGCAGAAGCTCCGGCAAGAGCCATTTTCAAAGTCTTTCATCTTGAGAATTCCTTATTCCACGTAATGAAGCCTGCATTATGGCCATTCATTACATGGACCCTCAACATTGGAGAGCGAGTGGATTTTCTTTGGCGTTCAGACAAGCATCGGCAGCAGGAGGAGGCTGGCCCTGAGCGTGAGGTCGTATCTCCCTCTAGCTGCTGGTTCTGGGGACTCGGCAGCCTCTGGCTGCCCGACACCTGCACAGGTTGCCCTCTGGCCCCTGGGGACCCTCTTGCAGTACTGCAGACCCTGGAGTCACCACTTATGGCAATGGAGTATGATACAGCACTGCTGCTGGAGGGGAGATGCTCCTACAGGGAGGTGGGAGGTCAGGGGGAAATGGCTCCTGGCAGGTGCAAACTGAAATCCAACCATCCTCAGCAACAACACGGAAACTTTCCCTTAATGCATTTCCTTCATGTGCATCTCTGTGTGCCAACACTCTGGAAGTGCAAACAACGAGCAAAAGACAAAGAGCAGCAGGAAAACTCTGTTTCAGCGACGTGGAAGGGTCCAGCTAAAACACTCACAGTTCAGGAACCTCTCCAAAAAATGCTCTCCACGCACAGCAGAAACTTCCTCGGCCATTCGCAGAGCTCTTCACTTCACCTCTCTTTCCCACAGATCTGAAAAGCAAAGGATGTCAAGGAGATGCCCGCTGCTCTGCCCTTTTCCCTGAGCAAAGCTGGCTCTCTGCAGGACTGGTGGAGGCGTACGAGAGCCTTGTCCTGGCTCCTGGAGGGCCCTTGATGTGTCCAGAGCCATGTAGAGGACTCCAGCCCCATAGCACGCCTGCAGCAGGGGCTGGTGTGCCTGAGCAGCCGCGTGCACGCACGCACACGCTGTCCACCTTGCAAAGTTTCCCCTGGATTTTTGTTACCATGTCATCTATTAATTACCTAATTACATCTTCTAATTATGGGATTCCTCCAGTATTTATACTCATTACATAAATGGCGGCAATTACACTAATTAGGTTAATGATACAGGATAACAGTCTACAAATTGCTTCAAAGGGACACTCTCGAGGCACACAGCCTGTGGACATGCTCCTGCCCCACGGCCCCAGCAGGATGCAGCCTCCCCATGGCCACTGGGCCCGGAGCCTCGCTGGGTCTCACCAAGCTGGACTCCACCAGGGAGATAAAGGAGAGGAGGACCTGCTCCGCTTCCAAACGAGCCCCAGGTCCTTGCAACCCACTCAGCTCCCAACCTCCAGCCCGGAGGCGTTTCCAAAGGGCAGAGTGGCAGAGAGGGAATCCAGCTCCCTCGAGTGCCCATGGAGCTCCGGAGGCACTTTGCAAAGCAAAGCATGTCCTCGGGGCGAACGCAAGCCTATTTCGGAGCGCCCTACTTACCCAGATTTGCTGCAGGCCGAGCGGCGCGTGACGGCGCGCTTGCCCCTATATCTCACCCAAAAGCATCCTAAAACCCTGCCAAGCTCCATTACTCTCTGGAGCGGCCTCAACCACGGGGAGAAAAGTTTCAACCCCTTCTGTGGAGGAGCACGGGAGCCCTTTGCAGCAGTTTGGAGCGTGATGAATGGCCCTTTGTCCTGCAGCCACTACAGAAAGAGAATGTAATTACCCAAACTGGAATTCGGCCAGGACGCAATTTTACGCTGAATGAACTTCCCCCCCTCCCCTCCTTCAAGTGTTTGCAAATCCCCCTTTAAAGATAAAATCCCAGAATAAAATCCAGGGCTCGCTTCGGAATTGGCCCGACTCCATTGCAAGCCAACGGAACAACTCCATTTTGCACCTTTAAGGCTGCAGAGCTCTCAGCGCGTCGTGCGAGAGATTTCATTATCGGCGAGGCTGATTTCTGCTACCGAGCTGCTGTCTTAGCCCTAAACTACATCCCCTTGTCGGCTGCCCAAAGACACGTGTAACCAGGTCCATTTTCTGGGAGATATACGGCGGCGTGCGGCTCCTTGCTCGCTCCAACAGGACACGGCCGCGCTCCGGAGGCGCGAGCTGACCGGTCTGGCTCTAACAGGCAGGGTCTATGGCTCCGGCGGGAGTCCTGCAGGAGCATATATCGATTGTAAATAATGTCTCAATATCCTATAGTAGGTCATAAATCAAGAAGGGGTTGAAATATCTCTTCTCCCAGGGACTTTTTTTTTTTTTTTCCCCTTGTAAAGGAGTCTATTTCTTGTTTAGCAGTTTTCAGAGTTACTGCGTCAACCTTTTAGCCCCGGTGCCAGGTTTGAACTGCAGCCAGCGATCCCTGCTTGACCCTCACCAGGGCCGCACAGCAGCTCTGTCGTGGGCCCAGGCATCCCATAGGGAACAGCCACAGCTCCCTGGTGGGGCCATGGGGAAGACCCCTTGGCGTGGTTTGGCAGCGAGACCTGGGTTTTGCTCTCAGCACTTCCACCTGTGGCTCATTAGGGAAATCAGGGGGTGATGAGGTCGGCAGATGATCTGCGTACCTGAAGGCAGGTCCTTCCCTTCCTCCAGACCTTCCCGCTCTTTAGGAAGTGACGTGCCATGGTGCCCACGCTCCGGTGAGCAAAAGGAAGCGCCTGGGAAGGTGCAGCTCACGTCTGGGATGCTTGCAGAGAGGCACAGCCGCTGGGGTCTGTTGTCTTGCTAAATGCCAGTTTCTCCAATTGCTGCATTATTCTGGAGAGAGAGGGGGAAAAAAAAATGTCATGGGTCATTTTTAGGGTAATTGAGTAGAGAGAACTGAATACCTGGCAGAAAGGCAGGAAAAACAACAGTTGGCAACGTAGAAAATCCTTGAAAATGGTCCAGGTTGAGCTTCTGTTTTGTGTGGATCTGTGTGGCACTTGGGGACCTCCAATCCCACTAAGTGCCACGCAGCAAAGCCTGGGAGGGCAGCGGGGCTGGGAGCCCTGATAACCCAGCATGGAGCCAGGAGAAGCGCTCCATGGGCAGGCAGCGTTGGGCTCTCCGGGCCCAAGGAGAGCCTGAGCTACACTGACAGTAAAATGAAGCCCAGAGGAAGGTGCGACGAGATCTCCTGGGAGCAAAACGAGAGCTACAGTCTTCAGAGAAGCCAAGAGGGAATAAAAGGGAAGAGGGGTGGGAGGGGAGCTGCATTTACCTGAACAAAGCAAGGATGTCGGCAGTAACGCAACTCAGCTCTGGCTTGCATGGGAGGCTTTGGAGAAGAGGGTGGGAGGCGAGGTGGGAAATTACCAGGAGCTTAAGAAAATATATATGTAAAAATTAAAAAAATAAAATCAAACTGTATCAGCATTGACTAATAATTTCCGGGCTCTGCGCAGATGTCATTAATGACCCTTTTTATTCATGCAGGAGTTCCCAAAGAGGAGCATAATGTTCCATTAGTAATAATTGAGAAAGTCTCCTGTCGGGATTATGTCAAAACCTAGAGATGTTGCTGCTGCCAAAACATTTTGGTGACAAACGTGTGAAGCGTTTGACAGTAGGTGCCACAGCAGGGTGAGGCTTCAGGAGGGGGATCCTAGGAGGAGGGAGGAGACGGCAGCAGGGTGGGAGATGGGAGAAGGGCAGGCGGAAAACCCTGCACCCCGAGAGCTGCTCTTGTGTGGTGCCTCTCGGAGTCCTTTGCTCCTCATTCTGTTTTCGAGGAAAAGGGAGAAGAAATTTCCCAGCCAACGGTGGTTGGATCTACACCCTACCAAGGAATACCTACAGCACATCCCAACGGCATCTTAGACCTGCCATGGGGACCGTTAGGCATTTCGGCTGGCCCATCTCCTCCCGCGCTCCAGGGCTTTGCAATAGAGCTGCAATATAGAACCTACCCTGACTTGGTGCCACCAGATCATTCTGTATAGGGAGGTGAGGTGCTGGAATAGGCTGCCTGGGTGTTCCATCCCTGACGGTACCCAAGGCCATGGATGGGGCCATGGCAGCCTGATCTGATAGGCAGCTTACAGCAGGAGTCGGAGCTGGGTGGGCTTTGGTGGGCTTTCCAACCCAACCATTCTATGTTTCTAGCTGTGCCCTTGGCCAACAGAGACTTTGTGACGCACTTAACATACCTTGGTGCTTATCTCTGGTGGATCTCGGAGAGAAAGGAAATAGAGCTCCTTCCACCAAACCCGTCCCAGTTGCAACCAGGCAGTGCAATCTCTTGTACTGAACAGCAGACGTGGGGCCCTGCTTGACCACGGCTGCTGTTGGAGCAGCCATGGCTGCAAAACACAGGAAGAGCAGCAGGTCTCCCAGGGGTTCGGTTTGTTTCCAAGAAAGGGTTAGTTCATGCCCTGTGAGAGCCAAAATAATGTGTCCCCTCTCTGTCCTCATCCCCTTCATGCACACCCCCCAAAGTCAGCCTGACGCAGAGCCAGGCATCCCCACAGACAGAAGAACCTTGGCACCACCCGGCTCTTCGGAGGGGTTTGGCACTCAGAGCAAAGGCGTCGATCCCAGCCCAGCGCAGGCGGCACGTGAAGCCATGAAATTTGGATTTGGACACCGAGCTGGAATGGGAAAGCTGCAGAAGGAAAGCCGCAGAAGGGGCCGGCAGCTCGCTGCTCACCCCAAGGGCAGCAGAAGGGGCCAATGCCAAGCAGCTGGTGCTTCTCAGCCCCACTAGCACCCGTGAGAGCTACTCTGGATTTGTTTCATTCATTGAGAGTCTGCCAACACGTTAGCAGGGAGAAATACCCCGGCCTCATCCTCCTCACCCCAGCGCATTGCACCGCAGTGATTGCACCCTGCTTTCTGCCCGCTCCACAGAGCTGTGCCCAGGGCGGCCCACGGCCGTGCCACTGTCCCCAGTGGGAGCACAGCCACCCCCAGGCACGGCACGGTGGCCGGGCTGAGCCAGCAGCACGGAAAGGAGCGTGAAGGAGGATTGCTGTAATTGAGCCTAGCAGGGGAATTTGGGTCGGGGGGAAGGCACAGCGCCTGTGCAAATGGGGGTGGAGAAGATCCCAGCCGCTCCTTTCGAGGACTAATGATGATGGGTTTTTGCAAGGACTCGAGCTGGCATGGATGAGAGCTCCCACAGAGCGCAGTCAGCCAAATTAAGCACCGGTCCTCCCTTGGAGAAATCCAGTCTACAAGAGTTAGTCACAGCATGCTGCCAGCCTGGGTGCGGGCTATTTAGAGACAGAGGCAGCAGGCGAGGAGCCCGGCGTCCTTGCAGGATTCCTGCTGAGCATTCAGCTAATCCTGGCTTTACAGCACGTGTTATTTCTGTGGCGAGAGCCGGAGCAGTGCTGGCAAGGTGCTGCAGGAGGCACAGACAGGGCAACACTCAGGCTCCTCTCATCACCTGGGGCCACAGAGCAGGTCTTGCATGGATTTAACAGTGCAAGGCGAAAAATACATGGCTCTGCGTGTGCAACACACACCTGCGTGTGCCCTTATGAAGATCCCCTTATGTACACGGGGCACTGAGGGACATGGTTAATGGGCACGGTGGTGACCTTGGTGGTCTCTTCCAACCCTAATGATTCTACGTCCTTTGATTCTGCGTGTAAATGCACTCCCCCATGAGGCCAAATATCTGCTCATCATTACTAACCACGAAGGACCAAATTCACACCAAATTCAGGTCTCGCCATGAAGCTCCATGGCCTGAAAGGTGAACACGCCAACGGCTTTCCTCCTTACCCAGCCTACAGAATGGCCTCTAAGAGACACGGCACGACTATAAACGAGTTGTTCCAAACTCACTGCTGGCAGCTGAATGCAGAGAGGAGAAACGCAAGGCACACATGGCTGGTCCTTGTGGTTAATTGCTGCTTTTTCTTTCGGATCTACCTGTTTTGAAATACTAAATGCAGAAAAAACACCTATTTTTCCTCCATGCCCTGTCAGTAGGGGAAGTGAAAAATGGTTTTATTTCCCGTCTTTCCTTTTATGAACAAGGAGTATAAACTGCTTTACGGTAACTAGATAAAATTACACGATATTTTACTCAATGGGGGAAAAATATGGCCCTCCATACTTCTGCCTTTCCCACTGGGTGTGCACTGACATGACAACCTGGCATCACTCTGCTTGGCAAAGCACTCGGAGCATCTCAGATCCAAGGGCTCAGCCCCGGAGCGAGGGCAGACCCCAGGCACACAAGGACCCCAGGGTGAAACCTTCTGCCTCCAAGCCCAGCTCTTGTGCTTTGCCCTGTGATGTACGCCCACAGCCCTTCTTGCTGGGAAATGCTGCTTCAGGTCTTCTGCAAAAGCAGGAGGTTTTCAAGGCGAGATTTCATGGCCACCAAACAGGATTTCTCCCCTTGACCCTGAGCTTCCTTCTAGGAACGCCGTATTTCAGCAGCAGAACATTGCTATGGCATTCTATGCCCTTCCCGATGGCCACCCTGAAATATCAGCTTTTCATCACCATGCAAAGCAAAAGCACTTTCCAGACCTGCATAAGAGGTCGCAAACCCACCGGGACAAACCCCAAAGGAACGATGTGTGCCAGCAGGTTTGGTTTCCCCACCGCACACCATCCCCTGCCTCCTCCAAGTGCAGCCGCTCAGAAACACTTCCTTGCTTTTTAACCTCTCTTTGCCCAGGGGATGGGGGGGGGATAAAAAGGAAGGATGGAACCCAGAAGCTGGGCACAGCAGCCTGCATGTTCTGAGCAATGGGTCGGAGGGTCGTGGTTTGGAGCTGCAGCAACTCTACCACGGCATCACCCACAGAGGGAGCTTCTGCAGGGAGCAGCCATGGCCAGCAAGTTCTGGTCATCAGTGTGGAGCTTTAGGAAAAAAAAAACCACACATATAGATACATATATATTTCCAGGCACGTGGTTTCTTTTCCATTTAACCCTGTTATAATGAAGGAAAAGAAAAAAAAGAAGCTAATATTTCAGCAAAAATCAGACCCTGCGGCCTGCTGGCTTTCAACTCTCCACTGCCGTTAAACAGCTTTCCATCCTACTGGGTACCACTCTAGACTTGAAATATGAAGCCCAGTGGCCATTTTTCCTACCCATTTTTAGCTCGTTTCCCTGCACATGGATTCTGGTTCTTCCCCCATCAGGTCCCCCCTACCCTTTGGGCCAGGGGAACTGCCAGCTCCGAGGAAACACGGGGCATTTTCCCTGCAAGGCACTGGCATTCAGGTGGTGGAGCAGCACCGTTAACCAGGGAGAACTGCAGACTCTCTCTGTTTTATGGTTCCCCAATAGGAGGGAGGGGGAGAAGCAGGGGGGAAAACACGATCAAATCATTTGTTCTGCTGTTCCAACTTCTGGAGAAGGCAAGAGAGAAGATGCAGCTCCGCCCCACAGCTGCATTTCATCTGCTGGGCTTTGAAATTAAATATTCTCCCCGCAATGGGTGAGATTGAGTCCTGAGAAACACTTCTCCAGGCTGCTCAGGCTGAAGTCCTCCTTCACCCAATGCATTACAGGCTAAGTGTGCCCAAAGCGGCTGAGCCCCCCTGCTTTGGGTGCACCCCATGCATGGGATGCTCTCCACATCAGGGCCTTTCCACCCAGCCTCCTTCCTAAACGCCTCGTGAATGAGGCACAGACAGATAAAAACCACTTGGAGTCTGCATGGCATCCAAAAGCTATGAGCCTGTTGCATCCACTGCGAGAAGCAGGAGGGGTTGGGGCACATAACTGACCATTTACCATCTGAACCAGAAAAAAAAAAAAAACCTCCATTTGCTTGAATAGGTTTGGCACCAGGATCCTCACTCACTCCAGAATGTTTCAGCTGCAGAACGGCCAGGAGGATTTTCTCTCCTAATTTCAGCATCTCAAAGCCATACCTCCCAAAGTTGGCCAGCCTCGGTACTGCAATAAACAGGTATTATCGTGACGTTACTTGCTGATCTCTCTGCTTTCAGCTGAGTAGCAGCACACAGACATCCAGCACACGACCAGTGATGTTTTGGATTCATGAAAGAGAAGCGTGGTAAGGGTGGTGAGGCAGAGGCTGCCCAGAGAGCTGTGGGTGCCCCATCCCTATGGACAGCCGAGGTCAGGCTGGATGGGCTGTGAGCACTGATGGAGCTGCGGGTGTCCCCGCTCAGTGCAGGGGAGTGGGACCAGATGGCCTTGAAAGCTCCCCTCCAACTCAAACAATCCCACCATAGGGATATTTTCCCTTTCCCAGCACTCTGCCCGCCCTCCAGGCATCTCTTGGGAGCTGCTGGTGGGAAGGCTGCGCCCAGCTCTTCAGACACCCCAGGATGAAGCTCACTCATCCCAGCTCTCAGGGAGCACCCAACCGATCTCTGCGATGCCCAAACGCCTTCCTCCCCCGAGGCCTTTGCTGTTTGCCAGCATCCTCGCTGACCTTAAAGGTGAAAACGAATGGGAAAAAAGGCACAGCACGCTCCTTTGGCATCATCTGCCGAGCTCTTCTCCTCTCCCCGAGCACCAAACCAAAATTGCAGCCCTCCTGCGACTGCTAATGTGCTTCTGGAGCGATCGCTCGTTACACTTGATGTCCCCTGCTAATTGTATCTCACCATGTGCCTTGGCTCATCTGATCTCCTCTCTGCACGCGCAACGCTGCGCTTTTCTACTTGATCTTCATGGCCTGACCTACTTTTCATTTCCCCCAGGTTTATTGCTCAGATCCGAGCTCCGTGATCCTTCCCCGCGCTTTTTCTCTTCCTCCTGCAACACCAGAGTTCGGACCGTGCCCGTAATCACTGCCAACGCCCCCTTAGCAATGTTTTTCCCCACGGATGTACTCATCCACCCATGGATGGGTGACCTGCCCTTGCTGGCCTTCCCACTTCTGCTCATAGGTTCAGTGCTCCCTCCTTTCCCCCCATCCAGGGCACCAGCTCAGCCAGCCCTTCCCTTGGCAGAGGGCCCTTCCGCCTGCACATCCCCAGCCAGCCCACACCACAGAGGTCCCAGCCTCTCCCACCCTCGCTGGTGGAGACTGTCACCTACACACCCCAGGACTCACTGGGACCTCTTCCCCCAGGCAGTGGTATCCCACGCTGACCCAGCAATGCTGCCAACCACTCACCCAAAGCCTCCTTTACCCCTCCAGCGATTATCTTGGCATTCTTCCTTTCAGCCTCCAGCAGGACTCACTCCCCTAGCTTTCAGCTCTCCAGAAGAACACGCACCCTTAAAACACACACCATCCTTCCTCCCTGGAGCCCACACCTTCCCTGCTCCAGCTGCATCCTATTGCCATTTAGTCTTCAGAAGACGACCTCACCCACGAGCTGCATTCTGTTGCAGCATCACAAGCTGAAGCCCCCAGCCCCCCCCTCCTGCATTCAGCCCACAGGCCAGCAGCCCCTCTGCTCTTTTTTGCCCCTCTTTTGATCTCACTCTGAATAGCAGAGGTCAAGCTGCATGGCCACAATTCCTTTCTTCTGTCCCTAAATCCCGTGACTCGGGCTGGTCAGGGATGGGCACTTTGGAGGCTTTGGGATGCAGCGCGTTGGGATGCTCCATGGGGAGCCCCCATCCTGGACCCTTCCATCCATGTTTGCCTCCACAGCCCAATTCAAAGCCTGCTGATGATGAGTGAAATGCTCGGATGGAGGGTGTGAACCATGCGGGGCAAAGCCAAGAGGCAGTGGGGCAGGAAGAGGGAATCACCCCAGTGCTTAAAGCCACCCAGCTGCCGGCACCGACCAGATTCACCTTCGGAGTCGGGATCCTGCCAGCACTCAGCGCTGAATCCCCAGCCTTGAGTGTCTGAGGTTTAATTACTGCAGCTTTGTTAAATCAGCACAGTTAAGCCCCTGTGTAATTGCTTTCTCCGGGGCCCGGTGGTGGTTTATTTGAGGACAGCTCAGACCGATTCTCAGACGACACAAAGCAGCACCTGTGCTGTTTACTTCACCTCCAGCAATTCAGTTTAAACCCACACCTCCTGAGGAAGCCCCTTCGGAGGAGCGAGGCCTCGGCCTTTGCTCTATCCTGTGCCAGGAGAAAACAAAACAGCTATTTTTGCTTTAGACGCATGATGCCCGATGGCACCCAGCTCCACCTGCTTACCTCTTACTCAGTGAGGATGCATAAAGGCACCCCAAAAATGAGAAGCGTCCCTTTGCGCTGT
>PPHD01006749.1:0-24061 GCA_002909625.1 Bambusicola thoracicus
TTTAACAATAAGGATGATGCACTGGCACAGGTTGCCCAGAGAGGTGGTGGATGCCTTGTCCTTGGAGACATTTAAGATCAGGCTGGACCAGGCTCTGAGCACCTGATTGAGCTGTAGGTGTCCTGTATTTGTTACAGGGGAGTTGGACCAGATGATCATTAAAGGTCCCTTACAACTCAAATGAGTCTATGATTCTATGATTCTATGACTAAATTTACACTGTAGAAACTGCCTTCTCTTACTTGTTTTGAACCTGTCAGCTGCAGTTTCCTCTGAGGCCCTACTACAGGTTGGGAAAAGATTCATCTCACTAATTTGTGAACTATATTTTCCATAAATATCCACACCAGAGGGTGGTTGAGATCCTAAATATTTTCTGTCAAGGAAGGTTGCTACAAGTAGGAGTAACCAGTGGCTGGTACACTGACAGAACTTGGTGAAAAATTAATATATGCCATTGAAATGTGACCATCTTGTTTTTCTTCTTGTATGTCCCGCTGATTGTTTTTTTGGTATCTTTTCATCATATCTCTGAATTGATGCATATAACAGTTAATCCTTTCTGAGACACAGTGACCAGAACTGAACGCATTTTTCCATGTGAAAACACTTAATTACTTTGTATGTAACATTATATTATTTTTAGAAACAGAAATGCAACTGTTTTTATATCTAATTTCATCTTACATCATTTTTTTTCCAGAGTGAGGACAGATTTTATTTCTTGAAGGTCTGAAAATAAAAACTTCTCAGAAGTAGAGGTGGTGGTCCATTAACGTTGCTTATCTAAAAGAAGTTCACTGCTGGAACCCTCCAGACATTATTCTCATCACTTGAATCTATCTGTGTTTCCACTCTTCTGCACAACTGGGCAGTATTTTGCTTGGGCTTAATTTAGATGGCCAAAGGTAGTCTTTACCATCTGTTCTTCGTTTAGCTCTTTCGACCTTGGTATCTGAGCAGCCGGCTTTCTCTTTACTATCTTTTTAGCTTTTCTCTTTTTTTCTTTCCTCTCTCATATTTTCACCTAATGTAGTCAACAATTTTTCTTTTTCTTTATGTGGACTATGTTAGAACCATCACGAGTTCTTTGCTTATTCCAGCTCTTAATCACTGGGGAAGAGAACAACTCTATTTCTAATAAAACTAAAACAATACATATAAGAAAAGGAACAGGAATTCAAATAATTGAGATCTAAGGAAGTGGAAGTCCTTTACACATGCTTTTAATTGTTGACTGAAATACCATATTTATAAAAATAACTAAAAGGTGGGAATAGAGTTTTCATATTAACAAACAAACAAACGGTATCAAAAAGATGTAGCCTGATCCTGCATAGTTTCCTTCTCCAAAAATAATCTCATGTCAGTAGAGGTTTTGACTGTGTTGTTCCTTTTGATACTTAGGAAGCTAAAGAGATGGTAGAGCTCGTGTTGTGCTGCACCAAGTAGAGATCTTAAGTACTGTGGTATCAGAAGCATTTGTTTCTTCATTCACAAAATCAAAATATTCAGACTTCTGCTCCATTCTTCCAACATCAGTGAACCCCAGAGACACCACCAACACCAATAATATATAATAACTAAAAATTGAAAAACACAAGCAATTGTTGAGAAGCAAGACCAAGAAAACACATCTGTCATTACCATTTCCAATTACTTGGCTTTTAGGAGTTTCCAGGTACCATCTCAGCGTTGGTTATGATTGCTGTTCTCATGTGCCCATCACTGACCTTGTGCTAGGTGAGAAGACTTACTGCACAGTATGACAGCCTGCATCCCACTGTCAACGATAATATTACAAAAACTATTCGGTTTTTCAAACGTTAGCTTTGTGTGTCTAAGTTTTAATCCAGATCTAGCATTTTGACTCATGTCTGACTGTAAGTTAAACTGTTTCCAGCAGAGGGTGATGGTACATTTATGCTCAGACAGCTGATTACAGTGACTTGTGAACAGGGCTAATGTGGGACAGAAAAGGATGTGAATATACATGGATTTCATATAAACACATTGAAGTATATAGGTCTGAACAATTTCAGTGTAAAACTAACACTGTTTAAGTTCATGGTAATTCATTACTGATCCAAACATAAACAAGTAGATTCATGAACACCAGTACTAAGGAAATCTGGTTTCCTGTGGTGTTTCTTCATTGATTGATTACCTAACTAAATTATAGTAAGACTGTGTGTTATGCTTGTATTTACCTATTGCTCTCGGAAAGAAAGCACTCAGCACTCATGGTATTGCTGTTATTTTCTAAAGCTATGGATCTATTCTTATAGATCTATAAAATCATTGTTTTTGAAAATATATCTATCTATCTGTTTCAGCAGTGCTACTAGGAGTTTAATTAACCTTGTAACCTCTTTGCTTCCAGCACTTTCAGTTGAAAGTGGCCAAGGATTTCAAAGATGATCTTGTCAGGAAGGGAAATTGGAATAACACACAGGATGGCTGCATAAATCTTGTTTCCATAGGAGACCAAGCTGTAGAAAAATAAACATACCTAGATGTTATGTGCATTTTGGCATCACCAGCTCTCAGTACATTATTTAATAAGTACCATAATATAGGCAAAAATACTGCAAAGTCCAATTGGATCACACTCTGGCACAGTCTGGAAAAAGAAAGATCACAAAAAAATCCACTCATCTATATGAACAAAACAAACAAAACCCAAAAGAATCACACATGAAAACAAAAACAAAAACAAAAACAAAGACCCTTTATATCTTCTTTTCATTTTACTGAGGGTATTTATTTCATTGCTATTTTGTGTCATTCATTAATTCCAGTGAATTAATCTTTAAAGCAGTATCCACTAGTGGCCCCAGACATGTTTTACACAAATACATATTCTGTAGATCTGTAATTGGTCTAGACTATTGTGTGTTTCAAAGTCAGTGTCTTTAGGAAAGAAGGGCTGAAGTCTTCAACACCTGTCTCTTAAGAGAAAAATAAATGTCACATAATGTACCCTAAATAAGAAAAAGATAAATGTCATAATAATCCTTCAAGCAGCCTATTTCTGTAAGTCTTTTAAGATCTGGAAACTTGTTGAAACTTTCATTTTTACTTTTTTTCCACACTGTTTCTTTACTTTCTGATGATTTTTTTAGTGCCATGTCTGTGTTTTCAAGTAGGTGTACATCTGACAACTAATGCTTAAAGTACAAGTAGAGAAATTTTCTTTTGTGGACTGTGTTTAGATTCAAAATTCTTTCAGAATTCCTAGGTAAAGAACACTGAGTTCTGAAATGGTAATTCCTTTCAGAAAAGTACTTATTATCTGCTGTCGGAAAGGAAATTGAATACCAGATCCAAAATAGACTGCATTCGGGGAGGAATCTGTAATTGTAGTATGATGTTAATTTGGCTGCATAATGAAATATTCATAGCCTTCTGAAACGTATAAATAACAACAACAGTTACTGACATTTTTACACACACACTCACAAGAAGCGAAGAAAAGGGGCATGTCAAACTAACTTTTACAGCAGTAAAATCATCGGCTGGATGCTTCTGTCCATCAGAAGCCACACTTGCAAACGAGTAGCTGGAAGGAATTATAGCAGCAGATGCTGTTGTTTCTTTGCACTCTTTTGGGCTACTAACAAGCACATGGCAGATGTTGTAACCTTCATGCTTCTAATAGAATAAGTTTGTATAATATAGTATTTTATATTATTATATCTGCTTGATCACTCCCTTACCATTTAATTGGGGAATTCCTGGAGGTTCACAGTGTCTTCTTGGAAATGTTCTCTTCCTTGTTTACTATTATTATTATTGCTGTTATTGCTATTATTTTAAAGCATTAATTTAGGTCTGAATGTAGATAATCCAGTGCTTACACTTAAGCCATGCAGCTGTAGGGCTGATTAACATATACATATTCAATTGTTTAATACAGTTAAATTAACTACCAATTTGTCAAAATGAAAATTAGGGTTCAAAGTGGCTGAATCTTTCATAAACCTGATGAGACTGTGATCAGAGGATCAGGATATGCCTTAGAATCCCATGTTCTCAGGTGAACTGCATGGGAAACACAAGCTGACTGGGACAGAGTGAAGGAAGGTGTTTTCCTCCAGGATGGGAGAGTAAGGCAAAGGAAAGTATACTAACCACGCAAAGCAGAACAACTTTTTATCCTGGTTGTAGGGTATTTTCTCAGCTGAAGTCCTTTCCACAAGTTCAATATTTCTATTTCATAGACATGAAATTGCAAGTTATTCCAACAGATCTCTTTTAGATCATAGGAAGATTTTTGCTTTCTTGAATGACTGTATTCTGATTAATTCAAAGAAGAAATGATTCTCAAGAAACCATCTGATTAAGTGCTAATTATATAAAATGAAAATTAACCATCTTTGTGGCAACCTATGTTTTACTGATTGTACTTGTTCTTAAAGAATCCTCATAGCCTTGGGAAGGACATAGTGCATGAAGTCTTGTACCGAAACAGTATCTTGTTTCATATACTTAGGTGGTGTTGCCTTTATGCACAAGCAGGCTAGATTATTATTTTATGAACTACTTAAACAAAAATAAAGTACATGAGTTTACTGAAGCTATTTCAATGAAGGGCAGTTCAGTTTACAACAAAGTGTAAAGCAGTTACTTCTATAGGTTCACAGAAGACTTTTTGGTACACAAGCCCACTATCAGGGAAATTTAGTAAAACAGTGTATCTGTATTTTTGCTTTAAGTTCCTTTGGTCTCTATTTTCAGCGCTGGAAAATGCTGTAAGGACTTTGAGGTGGCCATCTTGGTCGTCTTTGAAGTCAGTTGATCAAGAAATGTTGATCCTCATCGTAAATGTATGCATCCACAGTTTTGCTGGTATCTGTGACTAAGAACTTGGATCAGGATCATAAAAGGGGCTGAACAGGACATAGCCCCCAAACCTCCTCAGTGCTATGTTGTCTAGGTCCTGCCTCTCCCATCTCCTGCAGGTGACATGCCAGGATTTCTACCAAATCTCAGCTCTTGCAGAGTTGCTTATGACTTCTCTGACAGTCATGCTTCCTGCTAGATAGGACCTTAAGTCATGCAGTTATTTTTAAGAACAAACTGAATTCAAGACCAGTTTTGTTAACATTTTCTTCTTCTTCTTACTATTATTTTTACTTTAGGAAATATGGAAAGTCAGAGGCATAATGCTGTGCATTGTTGAATAACAACCAAAAAATACCATATCATCCCTATGAACAAACCTTTAAACAGTAACTGAGAGATGGTATCTGGCATTTTCTTACTGGTTGTTTATTGTCTAATGTGTCTAACACATAGTTGGACTTACTGTTTACTTTAGCTATGTGTTCTGTGTGCACCAAAGCCTTACAGTGAATCCTTTCATGGGTGACAGCCATCCTGTTGTATTACCTCATGGCAATTCATCTATTTCTCTATTCCCTCTTTTATTTTAGCTGCAAAACTGTGTAAGTTAATTAGTTTCAGGCCTACCTATTATTGCTTTTAGTGTCTGCTGTTGTGTGTTGAAACCACGGGGCCATCCTTTCCATCCTAGAAATATTTTTGGTGCACGGTCACAGTAGTGTTTGATTTAGTTTCATGAGTAAAATGATAGGTAAAGAGCAAGGCATTCTGGGCTGATATTCTTGTTAGTTTTTCTGCATGTTTTCTGTTCTAAGACTTAATTCTGTAAACGGAGTGGAAAAGATCAGAAGCCTGTCTGCCCATGCACTCACATTTAAACTCGTTTAAATAAAATAAATGACTGTTCTGAAAAATAATGCTGAAAGTAGAGTACATAGAGCATCTGGAGTTTGCTAAACTTTTCAGAATAAAAAAAGAGCAATTATAATAAAATAATAACCACGGAGTAAATGATTCTACAACTCACTTAAATTTGCAGGAGTAGTAGAGGAGAATGTACTTATGCATCTGAATTTTTTTGTCTGCTGCTATTTGCAACTTAAAAACTATTTTTACGGGTTGTGAGCAACTTCTGGGAGAAGTATGAACTCCGTAAATTGAGTTAAATGCATAAAGTGCATTTGTACATTGACAACTGCCACTTTTCACTCAGAATTTTAAGTCTTTCTGAATGTTTTTTCTAATATATATAATGCAGCAGACGTGATTGGTCACTGAAGAGGTATAAAGGTATAGACCTGAGCTGACTTTAAATTGCCTAGCCATGGTACCTGAACAACTTTAACATGACAGCTTGGAGTTTAGCAGGGCTGCAGAATTCAGCTGGGAGGTAAGACAAACACCCGTGCCATTAGTTTTCATGAAGCTGCAGCCTGCCATCAAAAGCTCCATCAGCATTTGAGCTAGCTAATTTAAAGCAAACAAAGTAAGTCCATAGCGGGCTGCACTATAACCTCTTTGATGCTGAAAGGTGACCAAAGTGACTTTTTATTTTGCAGGAGCAGTGGATGTAATGAGTCAGCAGTAGCAATGTGCTCTGAATTCCACTTGGAAAATCTGTTGTCTTTTAAGATGCATTTTGGGGAATAGACCTTTTTATATTAGATCTTGGGGCACGGGGATACTGTTATCCATCTTGGGGCCCTGTCTGACTCTGTTGATTGTTGCTGATGTGAGTAGTTCTCATAGATGCAGGTTATTCATCCCTGTTTACTCAAACTGTGCAACAGCCCATATTCTTAACCCTCCATTCTGCTTACACAGTCAGCTCTATAGATTTTTCATTGAAACATAATAGAGAGGGAAAGGACAACAGGACCAAAAAATGCCTTGGATAATGCTGCCCAAATGAGCGATCTAATTGATTGCTGTCTGAGACCAGTCCCGTGTTTAGTTTAGGAACCTTTACTTTTTATACCTAGCAGTCAGCACAACTAGATTACAAAAAGAAGGGCACATGGTAAATGTGTCTCAAAAAAGAGGGACTCTCAGAAAGTAGAATTAAGGCAGTTCATTAAATGAAATATGATTTACAAGATGCTGATTTAAATGTCTGCAAAGAGGAGTAAAGAGATAGAAATAGCTGTGCCCTTGGCTGCAGCTGTAATGCCCCCAGTCTTACTTGAAGGTCTCTGTTACAGATTATGAATGGTGAGATGAAGGCTATGGTGAGATGAGGATGTTCTTGTGACTTCCTAAACATTTTGTAAAGTACTACATAGCTTCTTTAAATGTCTTAAACATGTCTAAAACTTAAGTACCTTTCTTAAGCTTCTCCTGGGAATATTAAGGTAGTGCTTAAGTGCAAGGTTAGAGTTCTGTCTCTCCTTGTTGGGCTGCAAGGATATAGATTCAAACCAAGTCTCTAGTCCTGGTAAGAGAGGTCCTATCAGACTAGAAATTGTCAGACTGGAAGGTGCTCTTCCATTTCTCTTGCTCTCCTTTTGTAGAAGCAAGAGCAGTGCCTCTGAACAACAAAACCAAGTCCTTGTCTCAATAGCAGAGGACTGCCTGACAGAATGAGAAATTTTAACCATCTGCAGAAAAGACAAGGAAGGATTTTGTTTACATATGTTCAGCTAATCACTTGATTTCAGAAAGAGAAACGTATGTCTTGTTTTGATTGCTTTTACATTTTCTTAGTCGGTACATTTCTAAACTTTGAAATGTGTTTCCTGCTGCGTCTGCCATAGCAACCAAGTAAGCTCAAGTCCCTGAACACAAAACCCTTAGTCTTATTTCCTTTTAACACCTTAACCCTTTAAAAATGGAGTTACTTTAGCAACTGTCATTCTCTACAACTTCATGGCCATCGTATTTGTCATAAAATATCTGTTTTTCAAGAAAGACAGGATAGAAAGGGAATTTCTAGTTCACTGAGTTCACTTCCCGCTACTGCAGGCAGCCTGGATCCTTTTCAGAAGCTGATCAAATGATATCTCAGCATTTGAGCTGTTGGCTTAGTGACTGCCTTTTCTTTGGGAATTTAATTCAGTTTAAGGTAGAATATTCATTTTCTTTTTGGATCATATTCAGAATACTTTTATCTTGCACTATTTGGCACCAGAGAAAGACTTTTCAGTGTTTATGGCTGAGGTACCTCCTGTTTGTTTTAATTTTCTCAGCTAGATTTTCTCAGCTTGACTGCCAGCAGTTCTCACTTTCCCTTGAACCTCCTTGTCTCCAGGATGCTAATCAATGTCTCTTCTCATTACTTTTCTTCTATTTATTTACTTTTTGTATTAGTTTGAAAGTGAGTATCCGTCTAGCTTGGCCTGTAGTTCTTTCCCTGAAAAATCTTTCTTGAATTTTATTTTTTATTCAAAACTGTAAGTACTTACAAGAAAATATATTGCGTCATTTACGTGACATAGAATGTAGCCTCGCTGAATACATTTTCAGCATCTAAGAGCAGGTAATGTCCCAAACTAACATACACGCACATCAGTATTTACTATGTTGTTTAGTAAGTCTTGGTTCATTTTATGTCCATGCTTCTATAAACTCCACAGTGGAGATAAAATAACCACTGAGGATGACTTAGACTCAGGGCATCAAGTCAGACTATTGCTGAAGCATTAGTTTTGAAAATATAAAAAATTAATAGTAGGAAATATCTGGAGTTCTGGCTTCAGTATTTCTCTCTTAACCTATAATGAAAAAAAACAATGGCCTGCCCATTCAGGAAAATTAGACAGTATGAAGTTCCCCTTCTGATAGCTGTCTTGCATTTTAACACAAGTTCTAATAAAGAGAGCATGTTCCACAGGAATGCTTCTCCACGTTCCTTACAGGTAGGCAGGTGGTTCCTGTGGTATTCTTCCTGCAAGAAAAGAAGTGGCTTTAGTTCTACTCCTGAACTATTGCAGAAATGATTGTATGAAGATAAGTGCTGTTGGATGGGACCAAAGACAACCTGGTCTAATGGGTGCCAAGCCTGCCCATGGAAGGAGATTGGAACTGGATGATTTTTAAGATCCTTTCCAACCCAAGCCATTCCATGGCTATATGTGAGGTAGAATGTTTCATTAGGAATGATGATGGCTTGTTTTCATTAAAATGAATTCACTGTTGCAAAACATGTTTTGCATGCTTGTTTGATTTTTGTTTTGTTCTAGTTCTTATGTTTTGTTGTCGGTTTTTGTTGTTGCTGTTTTCTTTTCTCAGTACTGCACTTAGCTAGGAAGCATAGTGCATTGGGCTAGGAGCTCCAAGCCAATTACATTGAAACTGCATGTTTTCCACTGAAAGGTTTCATAACAAATTTCTCCAAACACATCACCTGTATTTGAGTAGCTAATCTAAGCAGAAGGGTTAGGAATGTTTTTGTTTTTCAAAGGCAGTCCCATCTGAGTTCAGTAAGAGATGTCTAATTTGACAAGTGTCCCTGCATAACCTCACCATACCCGGCAGGTTTCCATCAAGATCCTCAAAAGCAATACCAGTGCCAAGTAGACTTGGCACCAAGGAAATATATTTAATGTATAAAAACTGGGATACTTCCACTTCTCTCTTTGCTTCCACTTTGATTCCCTTCATGCTTTCTCTTTGTGAGATTTGAAATTTGAATTGAACATCTTTTTTTTCCATGTATGACCCCAACAATCAGAGCATGACAGTTGCTCCTCCACCTTAGCCTCACTGTTTCAGTGACATCAAGCATGAGAATGGATGTGACAAAGCAGAACCCTAAAATTTTTATTCCAAAAAATTTGTCTGTTGACTTCTGTAGCTTTTCTCACATACAGGACGGAAATGTTCAAGACCGGAGAGTTTAGCCATTATTCAGTTACATAATTCTGTTTTATAAGTGCTACATGTATGTTTAATGTATCCCTTGGTACATTGCATAAGAGAGCTGCAAGGCTGCAAAGGGAAGCTGGCTCTCACTAAGTGATCCTGCTGCCTGAGTGGCTGCATCTGAGAAAATATCTAAGAGAGTATAGCACTTTTCTCCGAGCCTCAGAGTTGTGGCTCTGAATATCACAGCAAGTTTTACATACTTCAGAATATAAATATCTCTAAGTGCAGTTACTGACAAAAGTTTCAGAGGAATTTTCTCCATTAGCTTCTACCACGGATCTGTTTATTTTGTTTATTTGTTTGTTTGTTTTTACTGGCCTTTATGCTGCAGTTCATTTTGGGAAATGTTTTACATTCATGTTCAACAATCTTTAAGACTTGTGTATTCAGGTGCAGGCATTTACTATGAAATAACAGCAGCATGCTCAGTATGTCAGTGTTGAAAATGATATTTGTTTTCCTACTAGTAGACTATGAATCATGTGCAATCTCTCAGAGTTTAATTCTCTCTGATAGGAGTAGGATGAAGGAAGGTGGGTGGTTCTGGAAAAAAAAAAGTATAAGTGCCTCATTTGATAGACTTTATGGTTTGTGGTTTGAAGTGCTTTCAGAAGAAGAATTTGAAATAATTATGAGTCTATGCTTTGTTCTATGTTCTATAAAAATTTTCATACAGAAAGTGATTAGATTGTCTCAGCTACTGTGCAACATTCTAAATGAAGCTACACCAGCTGCATTCTCTCAGGCCTGATTTTTAACTTTGGATAAAGGGCATGTCACTCAGCTGCTTGGATTTGACTTGTCATTCATGTATGCCTCATGCCCCTCACAAACAATTATCATGAATTGTATCTTCTGGAGAACTGTAATGCACCATGGCCCAGGGAAATAGGAGATTTTATTTCTTGAAGTTTGTGGTGAGCATGTGGGAGCTGTGAAGCAAGCCTTATTTCTCCAGGCAGGTAACTGAAATGTCAAATGACAGAAAGTTGAGAGAGATCAGACTATTTTCTGTAATATCTCTTCCTGTGCTGGAATAGCATTTGTGCAAAAATAAATAAATAAATAAATAAAAAGGTAAAATGGAGATTACTTTGCACAAATCAAATTTTTCTAAATTTATTCTAGGACCTGAATAACAGTATATTCCATTCCAAACCAATTGTTCTCAAAATGGGAGTTTAAGTAGCCCAGTGGTTGATGTCGCAGCCCACAATATAAATAAATCAACCTAGCTCTAATGATGCATTTGCACTGATGTGGAGTCTCTGTGCTGCTGTTTTCTTCCTTTAGCTGCTGCCAGTCATTCCTCATATTTTCAATGGCAATTCTGAGAAAATGTCATGTACAAATGCAGTGCTTTTTCAAGATTAAGTACTGCTTGCAAAGTCTGTGAATTCTTTTGTAAAAGAGATTTTCCACTGCTCTATTCAATCATAGACTCATTCATTGCATCTTCCTGCATTGCAGCCATGCACATCTCACATCACTAAGTTTCACGTGTTTATTTCTTCTATGTTCCTAAATTTTCTGTGGTATCCCAGAGACCTCTGGCTTTGGTGGAATATTTGTTGATGGATTGAATGATGAAAGTCTGAATGAATGAATTTTGGAAGATATCAGAAGTTTCATGCACTGACATTGGTGATTTTGAGACCTTCCTATGAACAAAAATACTGCACTTGTCAGAAGCATGGAAATAGTCATGGATGCCTGAAAGTTCTGCGTTAATCCTACGATGAGAACATTCCATGATCAACTTCTGATAATTTATTTTGAGAAAGAATATTTAAAAATTGGAGCTTTTCAATGAGATGAAATGGTTGTGATACTTAAAATTTGTTTTCTGGCTTTACATCCTAGAGGGAGCATTTTATTGACTAATGTGTTGCATAAAGCTTTCAAAATGCTTGAGAAATCTTTGGTACATACAATATTTTTGGGGACATATAATTAATCAGGGAGCATAATATGTGCTTTCTGTCAACTTCAAAATGCAGCTGTTCTTAGAATAACAGCTATATGAAACTACTATGCTATGTGTCATACCTTCAAATAATCTTCACAGCCATTTTTATCATTCTATTACAGGCAGTGTTTTAAAGGAATTGTATTATTTATGACAGCAAGAGTTGTAACTTCTTTAACAAAACTATTTTGAAACAATTTTAGTCAATGATATCTTCTTCGCTTGTTTGTTTATTTTTCAGATCAAAAGTAGGAAAGCAGAATATGTAGAAACTGAGATAAACACGCAGCATCATGCTGCTAGTCTGGAATTTGAAAGCACTGCAACTTTTGATGGTAACAGTATGCTCTGCAAAACATATTTCTGTCCAATCCTCATTTATATACTTTAATAAATCTGTATATTCCTCATTAGAGGTTTTATCTATGCCTCTATCTATATATCTGTACATAATGTTTGTGTGGGTCTAAGTGGTATCTTCTAAACACATGTGCAAATGATAGAATTAAAAAAAATAAGACAACAAAACTGAACCAAACCAAAGCCCTGACATCTTACAGTCATGTGATTCTTTCACCTAGCTCAAAACAGAGGTGGCATGTTAATGCTATGAGGGGTTCAAGTTTCCTTTGATGTTACTCAGGCAACTTCAGAGGAAAGTTTTTTTGACACTGATGGAATAAACAAATACTCCCCAGAGAATTCTGTCTTCTTTGACTGTAAGTATTAATAACTATAGAAAATCAGTAGCTGGCATGTTATGTCAGTGTTATCCCGAATAATGCTGTATACCGATCTATATTTTAATGGAACTGACATTACTCCATTCATTCAGTGATTCTGGGGCAGACAGATGATCTGAGTAACAATATACAGCCAATGAAATGAAGAAATAAATGTCATTATTATTTTTAATTGTGTTTATTTGTAATTTATTATCATATCCTAATCTGTGAAAATAACTCGTAGATGATAAAAAATCATCTGTTGATTTATTTTATTTTATACTTTGAAGTGGTTATTTTTTCTCTGAGAAGTTCAGGATAGGATTCCCACATTTGTAGGTCACTCTATCAGTCATGGAAGAAGCTTTCCTGTGAGTCCCATGTTTCTATGACTGGCTGGAGGAAAAAATATAATTAGTTCATCAACTCTGACACAACCATGACAAAGAATAGAGATACAAAGAGAGAAGAAAACTGTTGGGCTTCACTTCAGGCTATTAAATCTTCTTAGTTTCAGGTGGACTAATATGCTTCATCACCACCAAAAGAGAGAAAGAAAAAGTGAGGGTAAGAGTATTTCTTTTTTTCCAACTATTTGTGACCGATCTGGAGATAAAAATAACAAAAACAGGGGCTTTTTACTTCCTGTTCCCTAATAAAAGGAGCATCAATTGGCAAGTTGCCAGGGAAGTCTCAGGTGCTTTCCAGATGATGTGACCCGGCAGGCAATGAACTCGGAGATATTTGGAGCCAAATGTTAGCCTCCATGGCCTGTATTTCTGCCTCCTGTTTTTTTGCTGCGCAGAAAAGAAAGCGCAAGTTTCACAGTGTATGTCTGCTGCTCACACTACAGCAGTTGTAAACAGATCGGTTTTGCTGTGGATCTCTCAAGACAACTCCTCTGTTATGTTTTTTCAGAAAGTGTGGGTTTGCATCCTGAAACTACAACCTTTAAGATGTAGTTCTGGATCTTGAATACATTCAAATTACTTAAGAATAATTTGTTCCTAACTGTTGAGTTTCTTTCTGAACCCAAACTACATAGAACTGAGTTTTGCATGATTACGATGCAGCAATAGGAACTGTGAATCATTTGTTCCAGTTCTAAGAGCCTTTGAAGATTATAGATATGAGGCTTTTGTTGGCTGTGATGTGCTTTATGTAGTTTCCATGTCTGTTGCAAACAGTACTTGTGATTAAAGTACCCAGGCAAAAGAAAAGTTATTGATCAATCCAAATTTTTTAAAGCCAGACACATGTTCATGCTAACTTTAAACACACAGTGTGATACCTGAAGGAGAAATGCATTCAGATTTATGGAGGAGATTGCAATGAAGAGGACAGATTCCCCTTTAAAATACTCATCTCTTTCCACTGACCAGAATTAGGTGCCTTAGGGTGCCATAGCCTAGCTTGGACATTGCACGTAGATATACAAGTTACTGTCAGTCAGTTCATTGCCAGCTGTCAATAGCTGCTAAGTGCAGAAAATTGCTGCTCTGGACTCTCTTTCTTTTGCAGGATCTCACAGTATGGATTTTTGACAGGGTTGTTTATCACGATTTGTGAATCTTTGGTGCAGATTTTCCTATTACCTTACAGTATTACTGACCTTTGCAAGCTAAATAGAAGTTACTGTTATTTCTGCATGCATATTAACTTTTCTAAGGATAAAAGAAGATTGAATGAAGAATGAATAAAGGAAACACTTTGGAATATATCAGTGATTATGGAAAAAACTATGCAAAAATAATACTGACTGGAGAGGCATCTAATTAAAATTTATCTGCGTTTGATGTATGAACAGGAAACATAACAAAAAGTTGGACCCTACCCAGTATTTCCTTCTCCAGTTAACTACATGGACACAAGTAATTTTTCATTTCCAAAACTTTATGATCTCACAGGCTGCTCTTTGAAAGCCTTTCCAGCGATTAGTAAATGTTTTTTGGTTGGTTGGTTGTTTTTTTTTTTTTTTTCTCCTACTGAAAATATGTTCAGTACCAACAGTGAGAAGGGAGGAGTTCATTGCAGAGACAAATTCCAAAAGGAGTCTTTGAATTTGATTATATTAAATCTTTCTGATAATTGCCAGAAATATACTTTGAAAACCTTATCAGCTTAAATCATTTGATTTTGACTTCATCTGCAGTCAAATGGAGCAACTTTTGGAGAACTGGCATTTTGCACATTTGTTAAAATTGTGAATATTCCTCATGGCTGGCTGCTGCTGCAGTGAGAAATTGCAGAACTGTATAACAGTCATGAGATACGGTGTTGATGGGAGGGTGAATTCTTGCAGCTTCCCAGTTACCATTCAGAGCACTTTGGAATACCTCCTTACATTTTCCTCACAACACTGCCACTCTCATATAGCTCATTTGAAATTGGAAATGGAAGGTCTCCTTTGGGGTCCACTGACTGTAGACTCACTGGACTGCCTTTGTTTTGTTGCAGGGTCTCTTTGGTCACCATCCTCTAAGTCAAAAGAAATTGTTCAGCATACTACAAATGGAGGAGGATTGTACCCTGAGGAGGAAATTCTTGGTGAACTAGCAGAAAGCATGTGAGTGAGAACAATATGTAGTTAGATGCCAATGTAAGAACTGGAAGACTAGGACAGGGGAGAATATGGGATTGTCAAATGTGCTGTGTTTATGCTTTGCGTACGAATTGAAGCTTAACAGAATAAATTAAAAAAATCATTCAGCATTTATTAGATGTATATTTTTGGGGGGAAACTTTTTGATTTGTGTACTGACAACCTCTGCATTTACTTCTAACTCTATTTTAGTAAACTGTTGAAGACCAGTGTAATGCATATATTATAGGAAAGGTGTTTTTAAGAAAAGGATAAAACTAGTCACATATTTTCAGTACTTCTGAGTGCTCTGTTCATTGTAGAGTTGGAGCACACACCATGTGTCCGTTCTGCTATGATCAAGGCTGTCATGTTGTCTCTCTTTTGTGTAGTTACCTCCAGGGTAGTAAAGAAAGTAGTAGGCAGTTGGCAACCATCAAAGGAATAATGAAGCATTTTATTTAAAGCCTTTAGTGCTCTTCAGAATATCACCTCAGGACTAAGAATAACCCACAGAAATGAAATAACAGTGCAGTGTTGAATTTTTGTGCTACTTCTACAGTGCAAAGCCTTTTATTCCTTGACTTAAGAACATCCCGTGAATATTTTGGTTCTATAGGTGGCTGGAAAGCAGTTACATGTGAACTCAGGATAATGTTATCTGGGGACAAGGAAGAATAAAGGCCTCAGGAATCAGAAAGATGTTTCTCCATCGTTATTTTGGGTCATTGAAGGTTGTACCTGCAAAAGTTAATCTCAGATAGGTATTTCTGAGTTCACATATGGAAAAGTAGGACAAGAGATTAGTCATAAACAGATCAACACAAAATTGTTTGGTTGGGATAGCTGATGCCAAACGCTGAGTTTACTTGGCAGTAAGTTGCTTTTTATCTAGCTTAATCTCTTTGCTAAAAACTATGGTAACTAATCCGTATTGAAAAAAAAGGAAATGCTCCTTTTTGGATTAAGGCATGAAAACTGATTAAAAATATCACCTCTTCACAGAATCTAGAGTCCAGAGAGGAGGTAACTGGAGAAAAGAGTGCTATCTGCCAAATGCCTGTGCTTTTCTCAATGTCAGAATATTTCCTATGATCTCTCAACGCACTGTTCCCTCAGTCAGATGGAGATTGAGCTGACCAGTGTGCCAGTTCATTTTAACATCACTGCAGAAAAACAAAAGGTACAGAAAATTTGGGCATCCTTAGATATAAGAATTAATCTGTCATTAGTTCTAGAGGTATGTGAGAAGCGTTTGAATAAAATTTATTTATCATCCAAAAAAGCACAGACATTCTTCCTGGAAATGTTTTGTAATAGGGTTACAGTTAGTATAATTTCTAGTTCAGGGCTAAACTGCCATAAAAGATGACAGCCTCAGAAATCAGCCTTTCATATTTATCATAATAGACTTATGTGGTTTTAATATGTTTTATATTCCAAATTCCTGCAGCATTCTCAAAATACTGTAGACATCAATGACTGCATAACAGAAATTATATCCTCATTTATACTTTGACATGAACACAGATAGTTATGAGGTGTGATGCTGTGCAAATCAGATTTATATGGAGAAAAATACTCAGCATATATAGCAAGTGATATTCTATTGCCGTTCTGATGTTTTATTTACTTAATGTGATGTGCTCAGGAGTTTTCCCTGAAACCAGTAACAAGATCTGCCCCAAAATGGCCCGAAATCAAAGTGTAAATTCCTGTTCCACTTTGAGAAAGGAGTCCTAACCTTTGCCATGCAATCTTCTTGACAAAATGGAAATCAGTTTGTAATAAAAAGCAAGAAATTTATTTAAAGTGATGAATTCAGTAGGATCATGAATATCCCCACTTTGAGCAACTGGTATATTTGTAATTAAAAACACAAACATCAGTGAGGTGTTCCCTAGCATTAGTACTTTTGTCCTGGTGAATGCAGAAGTAAACTGGTTTGTGGCACACTGTGAGGTTTGATAATGCCTGAATGAGGTGTGAGGTCATGATCTGCTACATGCAGAGTCAGTACCTGACCTTGTAGGCATTTATTTGTGGAGAGGATCTGCACTACAACACCAATGTGGATAGCTTTAAAACAACAAAGGCAAATATTAATTTCTAATGCATGTGTAAATAATAACTCATTCCACAGCATGTCCATGAAGGCAGCACTTCAGGCACCTCAGATATTTCAAGTAAAGATAGGTGGCAGGAGGAAATTCTTTTATCTGTAGTTGCAAAAGCCTGTTTTTAAAGCAGTTTTAAAAGAGTCTCAGTTGTATGGAAGACGCAGAAAAAAGTTTTAGAATTTTCAAGTTTAAATGCTTGGAAAGTATATCTTAAGCTTACAGACATCTCCATTAAGAATGCTTAAACTGAAAGGAAATTATCATCCCTGTATTGCATGCATGGATAGAGAGAGCTGTGATTCTCACTGAATATTTCTTGTGCTGCTTCCATTTTATCTGGAAGGGTACAGAAGGGAGTGAAACAGTGTTCCAAAATTAAAAGCTCTGAAGACCTTAAACTGACCTCTTAAGATAATAACAAAGGAACAGTGGAGGTCTGCCCTCACAAACTCAGGAAGACAATGCCAAACAATCTTCTATAGTACAGTGAAGCCAAAATACTGGACCTTATTTTAGCTCTGCTCTGACAGATGCACTGAAGCCTTAGGAGATGCATGTGCTTTTCTGCTCATGAGCAACATTCAGCTGGAGCTTATTTAAAAAACAAACAAACAAACAAATTAAAAAAATCCTGCATGCCCACAACTGGATCTCTCCTTGCTGCAGGGCTGCAGGATGCTGGGGAGATGAAGGCTCTTGTACAGCTGGAGCAGGAGGTACACTGTGCACGGCCCTCTGGGATTTCCCTTTGCTCTTCTGGGAAAGGACAATGGGAATTAGATGAGTAGAGATGGAGTAGAGATGGCAGTCCCAGGAAGACGTGTGCTTTGCCATTGTCTACCTCAACTACAGCAAGCCCAAGTGGAGTCCCATCACTTAAAGGAACCAGCTTTACATCAGATGTGAAGTTTAACCCCATTATGCAGTTAATTAAAAAACAGGAGCCCATGTGAAACTGAAGGTCCTGCTTAACGGGGAGTGAGCATCACAGTACAGTTAGGTGGTCTGTAGCCCTACTCAGCACATCTTTGACAACTAGAAGTTCCTCTCTGGGTGTGAGAGACTGGTGGGTGGCTGTGGCTGATCTCTGAACTGTGGGAGAACTCCAAGGAAAGGCTCTAAGTACCAAATTCCACTTCCATCTCTATCAGATCATGAGATGTCTGAACTATTTCTGCTCCATTTTTATCTGCAGAGGAGTCCATTTGGATGCTGTCTCTTCACCGTTTTCCTTTGAGAATCATCAACTTGTGATGAGATCCTGTAGGAAAGTGTTAACTGCAAAAATGCGTTTGTACTGTCATACATGTGTGTGCTTAGGGCTGAAGTGAAGGAAACATTCCTACTTAAAACCTTTCTTCTTTAGGAAGCTTCTATTCTGACAAGATGTTGCCTATATGAGATATAAAAAAGGAAATGGTTGGCTACTCTTCTGCAAGTTATGTAGCCTATGAAATGCTTCCATTGTAAAATATTACTTCTATTTATATAATAAAATGTAAAAACAAAAACAAAAACAAAAAAAAAAGGAAAGAAAGAAAGAAAAGAAAAAGTAAACATAAAAATGGGACTGCTGCAGATGAACTGCTTCATCTTTTGCCTTGTCAGTCCAAGTGGAAATTTATGCACTATACTTTGTTATTTGGAGTGAAGAACAATCATGTTTTGATTTTAGCTTAATAGGAAGAAAATTATAGGAGTAATCTTAACCTTGTAACTAATGAAATGGGAATGCTTAAGTAAAAAAAAAATGCACACGTGTAGAAAGCAGATGTCAAATATTTGTTTTAAATCTCATATTGCAATTAAAACTTGTTAGAATGACAAATGCAGTATGGAGGGCTCCAGTATATCTTCAAAGTGATTAAAATGAAATTTTGCAGTTACTTCATTATACTTTATTACTGGAAATGTATCAAAAAGCCTGTGAGAGTGAGCAAGAGAAAGGTCTGTGTTCCTTTGAGAGAGGTGGCGGACACTAATGTCTGATGGGATTTTTATCCAGAGATGCCTGCAGCCATCAGCCTTGTCAGAATTTGTTTTTTATCTGAATAGAAGGAGCTGTGACAAACAGTGTGTACAGTTACTAACAACATTGTGATGGCAGAGCTAGGTGCTGTCAGTATTATCTCTTATAATACAGATATTTCTTAAGAAGCTGTGGATGTAGTGGGTGGTGTGTGATCCATGCATGATGAGGACTGTAAGGAATGAGTCTTGTTTTGACTGAGGCAGAGAGAAAACTCCTCCCAGACCTTTTATACAATCTCTGAAATGGCTTTCCCAAGCTTTTCAGCAGAGCCTTGGCCAGACAGTAGAACCATTTCCACTGTGAAAAACTGAAAGGATTTGTCTTTATCATAGTGTTTTACAAAAATCTGTGCCACTTTGTCTGGGTGAGGCATGTAGCCTGTCAAAGGTAGACCTTGATAAGCTGAGAGATTCGGAGGCCACAGAGAAGCTGGGAAAGATACAGCATAGCCTCAGGAGAGGTGAGGGAATGAACCGATGAGAAGCTGAGAGCTCAACTGATCCTGTCCCCATCTGAAATTCCTGGAACATTATATCAGGATTACAAGCTTCAGATTCTGCTGTTTCTTGCTTGAGAGCGAATGGCAATAGGGAACGTGGAGCATTTGATAAGCCCATGAAAGAATACATTGAGTACAGATGGCTTATGTCTTTATCTTTTCATGTTCTCGTGAATGGATAACTTGCAATCATAGGAGATTTCAGTCCTAGGGCATTACATAAAATAGAAGACAATAAACGTTAATACTTGTCTTTTGTCCTCTGGTCAGTTGTCCTTAAAGTAACTCCTGCAGATTCCATCTCGCCATCCTTATGTGACAGTGAAAAAGACAACACTGATTCTCTACTATATACCTGTCTGTCACTTTTATTTATTTATTTATTTATTTTCTCTTGTCTAGTCAGGTAGAATGGAAAGAAAATTTCTTTCCCTGCTAATGAATAAAATAAATGATGATAGTAAGTTTAGGTGCTTTCCTCCACTCCATTTCTTTTACACTGCAATGGTGCTACAGAAGAAAAGGTAAACACATGCTTTCTCTGTTGAAGTTTCCCTGTACATGGAAGAATGAGGTCAAACATTTTAATGGGAGAATATATTAAAAGGATTGTCATGTGTAAGGTATGAATGTATTTGGACTGTTCTTCCCGAAGACTTATGAACCTTTAAATTGACAAATATTTAGGGAATAGATATCAGAATTGTTCATTCATTCTTGTAGAAAGTTGTGTCAGTTTAACATGCTATGCTTCAGCCAGTTCCATGACTGTTGGCTTGCACTTCTCTTCTTCTTCTGTTTCAGAGGCAGAACAAAAATTAGTATTGTTGGATAATACCTTGTTATCTGTAATTTTTTGAGGTGGCAAAGTAGTATATGCTATAACATATACTGTTGCATATATTTAATGAAGTTCCCATTGTGCTTCAGTTAACAAGCTCAAAAGCTGATGCAGACATGAAAGCCACGCACTGAAGAAACCTGTGCAACATACAGAAAAAGTTAAACATATGCTGATATATGCATACTCACAAAGCATGGAAATGCTGGTAAACTTAAACATTTCTTGAATTTTGAAAAAAGCCTCAGCTTTGCTATAAAAAAGCCAGGGTGTTTGTTTGTTTGTTTGGTTTGGTTTGGTTGTTTCTTTGTTTGTGTATATTAGTATGAAATAGGCACTCTCAAGATCAGGTTTATCCATGTGTGTCAATTCTCAGATGCACTCTGTAACTCTTTATGGGACTGTTATAATTGTAAACACAACACAGCCAGCTTCCTTAGCTGTGTCCTTTGCACACCAACAAAGAATGGAGAACTGGAGACAAATGCAAACCATCAGAAAGCACATGTTCAGGAAATCATAGTAGCTGCCACTGTTTCTTGTGAGCCAGTAGAGTCAGAGCCCAGAGAAGACCCAACTTACATAAAATACATCTCCAGACAGTGTATTTCTGAAAAGCTATGTTTAATACAAACCAAAATATCAATGATTTGACTGAACTAAAGAGAGCTGGTTGTTTTGTACTTTATGGTATTGCTAGAAACTACCTTATCCTATACTCAATCCATTATTACATTTTCAGTTCAACTCCGTTAAAAAAAAATCTTCCTTCTCTAGTAGATGACTTAACAAAGCCTTTAATTATCATATCTTATTATTATAAGGAAAAGTTTCTTAATATTTCTGTCCATCTGGAGTAGTGCTACATAATTTCCTAAAAGTACCCCACTGAACTTTGGTTTCATTTTTAGTAGTCATTCCTACTAGAACTATATTGGAATTGATCTCCTTGTTTATCAGAAGGTTGGTGAAACTACAGGAAATGTAAGTGTGTATGACTAAAATTATTTTTATTTTTCCTGAAAGATAAATGCATCCAGATGTATAGGAATAGAGTGGAAAAAATCCAAAATGCTCTGCTTTTCATAAGTATACCTGTCACAGTTCATTGAGGCTTTTAGAAGATGTTCCACAAATATTCCAGTCATGGTACATCCACTCTATCATTGGCACTATTTTCCATGCTTATATTAGAAAGTTTGTGAAACACCTAATTCAGTTTTCTTTCAAACCTAAACTTAGTGAACTTGGAAACCAAAATATATGTGTTTTTGCCATGTCTTGTTTGAATCATCTCTACACTGAAAGCAGTCATTTGTTGTTGAGGCCACTTTTTAGGCTGGTTTACTAAAAGCATGCATTATTTTCATTTATATTTTTCTCTTTCAATTTACTTAGTGCAATTACCATATGCTGGAAGATCCTGTCCTCCTTTTTGAAAGCTTTTAGAAGAGACAAATGCAACGGTTCTATCTGGTGTTGAAATATAAGTATTTGGGACATATGTTCTTGAGAATGTCTTCATCTAAGCATCTAGGTAAGATGAGGGATACCTTGAGTAATCTGTGTTTTGTAGTCTTAGAAATGAAATGGAATTTTCAGTCAATTCAGTCAATCAAACAGTTGACTAGTTTCAGAACTTAATTACAATTCCAGATGGAATAAAATGTTTTTCCTAATGCACTATCCAGGTTTTCAGTACTTGAAATTAAAGTAATTGCTCTTTGTTTTATCTTTGATTGGCATGGAGGGTAATTAATTGAACTCCTTTTTTTCATTTTTCTTCATTTTAGAACTCACTTTTATGGCTCATCTCAGTCTTTTGTCTCTTTTTGAATGTTATAATAATTCAAGCCTCTTAGTTGTTGCTGTGTTTATGTTCTCCTTGGCCTGTCTAATAATAGATGGTACTCAAAACTAGATGGTGCACACCAAATGAGATTATCCATTACAGTTTCTAGAAATTAAAAATCCATGTATTCTCAACCATACATCCTTTATTGTAGACTTTGTAGACTCACACTTAGTTCTTTGGAACAAGACTGTATACTTGCACGTATGTAAAAAATGCATTATGAATTTTCCTTCTGTCCTGTTTTATACACCAATATTAATACTTCATTTCAGTGACAAAGAGGAATTACAGGGAAAAAGTGTACTACTGCAAGCACAAGACAAAATCTCAAATATGTTCTGTTTAAAAGAATGAAAAAAGAAAAACAAAACCCTAATCCTGTGCTTTGTAATTACAGCTTGGCCAAATTGAATTGCTGGTGTACTCATACAAGGGGCTTTTGGATCATAGATCTCAAAATTTAATTTTCTGCCCCAAACATGAAGGGAAATTCTTACTCTGGACAATCAGATTTCCCTAACACTACAAGCAGAACATTACTTCCCTACAGAGTTAAGAACAACTGCTTTTCCAGTTCACAGTTAGGATTACAAACTGTCCCTAATCTCTGGATCACAAGTTGCACCACAGTTCTACAGATAATAGATGTTGGATTAAAACAGGGAGTGTGTGACATGAAGGCAAACTCAAAGCAGCACTGGTTACACAGGAAGTAGAGGCTAGGTATTGTTTGCAGGGATAGTTGTACTGCCAGCTTTGATGTGCTTTCATAGGTAACGCCTGCTCTACCCACGCTTAAAGCTAACACTGTTTACAATGAAGTCAGTGGAAATTCAGCTCCTGGCAATATCTATGCCAAAGTTGAGACATTTATCTGATGCTCCAAACCCATCCACCTCAGCCCTAGTAATGAGTCTGTTTTATTAAATCCTCTGACAGAATTGTAATTTGCAGGACTCTAGATACAGCTAAAAAAGATGTAATTTTAAACTTAATGTTTTAATCAATAGTCGGAAGTGTCATAGCCCATGATTTGTGATCCTTCTTTTCATTCTTTGTGAAAAGATGTGAGATTTGACAGTTTGTGACAAACTATCCAGCACACAAGTTGGCAAATGTAATTAACAAGACACTTTCTAATTTAACACGTGAAGCTGACACCAACACAGTGGTGCAAACATAAAGTTCAGAAAATATCCATGGCAGCCCTGGCCCATTGTGCCAGGTGTGAAGAATGAGGTCCCCTAGAGAGAACTTGATTGATATCTTCAGCCCCAACTAAGAAAGAGGAGGAAACACAGGTTTGTATAGGAGGTTAGTCACTTTGACACCTGGGCCTGTTTAAGCACAGATTTCAGGTAACAGCGATGTTGTCATTAGCAACCATGTTTCACAGAATCACAGAATCACAGAATGGTAGGTGTTGGAAGGGACCTCTAGAGATCATCGAGTCCAACCCCCCTGCCAAAGCAGGTTCCCTATACCAGGTTGCTCAGGTAGGCATCCAGGCGGGTCTTGAATATCTTCAGAGAAGGAGATTCCACAACCCCCCTGGGCAGCCTGTTCCAGTGCTCCGTCACCCTCACTGTAAAGAAGTTCTTGCGCACATTTGTGCGGAACTTCCTATGCTCTTGTTTCTGGCCGTTTCCCCTTGTCCTGTCCCCATGCACTACTGAAAAGAGTCCGGCCTCGCCACTATGGCCCCCACAACTCAGGTATTTATAAACC
>PPHD01006750.1:0-24060 GCA_002909625.1 Bambusicola thoracicus
ACTGGCCTGTATTTGCAGAGGCAAAGGAAAAAAAGAACAATATGGAAGCATAACAATTCAGCTTTTCCTGATGGCTTTCAAGCAGTTTCAAGCATGTTTCTGTCAAACTTAACATCTTAATAATCAGTATATACATTTCATATATTTATACTTCACAAAATTCCAGGTGGAAGCTAAGGATAAAAGAAAAATTGCCTAGCAAACATAAGGCAAGCTTGAGATCAAGTATATATCAATTACAACTCCATTACTGTAGCTAGTATTGATACAAGATGTTAATTTACCTAAATAAGACCCCTCTTGTTGGTATGGTATTCCAGATTATACAGGCATTCTAGGGTCCGACCAGGTAAGAGAAAGGAAACAGACATTGTGGGACTTTCAGCTGTGCTTAGAGTTGTGCTTAGTGGGAGTCTTTAAATCTACTAAATGTCTCCTTTCATTTTTAGGTGCTTATATACTTTCAGAATTGTAGAGTACCAGCTTCAGCTGAGCTTCAACCCAACCCAAAGCCACATAATAGTATCTTGAGGTGTTTGGTTTTAGCACTGCTTAGCTAATAGGAAAGTGTATTCAGTGAGGCTTTTTATCCAGAATACAGTGAAAATAATTTCCAAAGCCTCATGGAAGACACTTGTGAAATGATCAGGGAGGAATTTAATTATGTAAGAATAGGCACTGTGGGAAAAAAAAACAACAACAACAAAAAATAAACAAACAAAAAGTACACTGACAGAAAGAGCAAACCTAATTAGCAGGATAGGTGAGAATGAAAGAAAGAGCAACCTAGCTGGGAGGAATAAGAAATGACACAGGTCTAGGAAGCTACTGGACTTAGTGCAAGATATACACAGTTAACTAGCTAGTATTTATATAGTTCACACACGGTGCAGACTTGATGTTGACTTCTTTAATGTTTGAATTAAAATTTAAAACACTGGACTTTCATATGTCAGAGGAACTAACTAAAATGTGAAATATTTTGTGCCACTGGTTTGCAGTGCTTTTCAATGAGATACCTCAAAATACTGAGACAAATGTTTTGAAAACACCACAGAGCATTTGACAACGAGATGCTGATTTTTATCAGCACTATAACGAACTACGTTCTCTGTATAAAAATGGGGTAAAGGTATGTTTTCAGGTCCAATTCTGATTTAGTTCTTGTCAAAATATTAGCAATTATGCCAAAGAAGCATATTTCTTTTTTGTAGAACTAAAATGCACTGTGTTTATTAGATTGTTTTAAATTAAACATTGACAAGAAAAGCTGCATTCAAATTGTTTTCCCATCTGCCACTCAAAATGTCAAGTGTGAACAATGTCATTCTGCGATCTTTCCTGATATGTGAGTGCCATCAGATATTGTTTATTTTTGCTTTGTGTTGGCATTAAGAAAGAACAGTCAGAACCACAAAGGTCAAACTGTTCCTTTTGGTTTGTCAAACTGCTTAATCTTCTTCCAAGGGACTTGCGTTTTGGAAGATGTGGATGACAGCAGTATTAAGAGACCAGAAAACCAATTCTCACATAGAAAAGCTTTCAAAAAAAGGAAAATTTACTAGTAACAGGACAACAAAAGATGACAAGTTTTGTAAGCCATGAAGGATTTTTATAATGCTCTATTTGTCATTAGATGTTACTACATTACAAAATGAGCAGTATGACAATACGGAACAGTTGTACACATTATTGAAATTTAATCCAGTAATTTTCTTAAAGTGCCTATAAGTTTTCCTTGCTTTGAGAAATGGTTCTTTTACACTTCCACCAGAGCACAACTTTGCATTAGCTCAAATCACAGCTGAAAACTGTTGTTTACTTCTCCTTGGAATCTAATATATAAATGACAGTGCCGTAATAATGACTGCATGATTTATCCAGTGACAGTGGTGCAATTATAGTCTACGCATATTGGGATTATATTTTGCATTCTATATACATATATACTTGATATCTATTAATCTTTGTGTCCCACCAACTTTTCTATATGAAGAAACCTTACAGAGGCCATTGCAGGTAGGAACTGCAAAGAAAACTTTGCATTTACTTTCAAACAAAATTTGGGAAAACATTGCTGAAAAACTCTGCCAGGCAATGCAATATCTGATATAAAGCTTATCAAATGTGCTAAGCTGAAGAAAAATATTCTCTTGAGGTTTGGACATTGCTATTTTTGAACAAAATTTTGACCCTCTGTAGTATATTAACTTTTTAACCTAAATGTTACCTATTAGAAACCACTTGCAATTTAAAGTGATTAAGGCAAATGGCACTGAGTTGGAAAGAACCACCCCAGAAATTCAGGACATAGCTATTGATAACACAGCTCTGAAGGTTACCCGTATTGTTGTATTTTGGGTATAAATACACATTTATCTGCTAGACAGCATTAGAACAGCTAGTTATTGCTAGCAGCAAACATGTTCAATGACAAAAAGAGTATGACTTCTGTAGGCTCAGGATTACGTATTCATTTGCAAATGTTAACGAGGTGGAAAATTAAAAAAGACATTACGTGGGACTTGCTGATTTCAATAACTACAGTAATTTACTTCACTTGTCTAGATCTGAGATTTCCTTGGACAAAAATCACCATGCTTGTGAATTAAATCATAAAAAGTGTGAAGCATAAAATGTTAAATTTTGTTTTCATTTGGGGCTGTTTGACTCTTCTGTGAAGGTGTACAATTATTTTTATTAACAATATCATTTATGAGTTGTAAGCAGTATGGAAGAAGGGCATACAGTTGAAGCTAATGTCAAATTTCCTTCTCATAGTGCTATTTAACCTGTTCTCGAGAGTAAAACAATAAACAAATCCATTTAAATTGAAGAGTCACATTACAGTTTTCCACAACCTGCTTCACATAAAAGAATAAGTTCACTATGAATTCCAAAACTACATATCAAAAAGAGCAACAACTCAGTGCTGAATTTATACCTGCACCAAAAGAGATTAGATGCATATTTGTGCCTCAGTCCTATAACTTCCAAATTATTTGGAGAAATCCTAGTCCACTTATAGCATATTCACCTTAACAATGGAGGCTTCAAAAAATGAAGAATGTTTTTGACCAGTCACATTACTTATAAAGATAAGTAAAATAAATATCAAGCTAGAAAAACACTAATCTCATAAAAAATAATATATTTTGTAGAATAAAAAAAAACTTTTTTAGTCCTTAATCATTAAGAAGTTAGCATTTTCCAAATATATTACAAATTTATTATTCCCTGTTCTATGCAAGATGGGGGGAAGTCTAGTGGCACAGATGCCTGTTGCTTGCTTTCAAATTATTTTAGGATTGGGATTATATCAACAACGTCAGGAACTAGAGGCAGAGAAATGTAGAGAAATGAGACTCTTCACATTCCCACTTTGACTGCATGAGACCCAAAAAAACCCCAAATCCTACAGCTTCTATGTGAATAAGCTTGCTAATAAAGTTTTGCCATCGTAACAGTGTGCTTGACCTTACTAACATGCATTTATACGCCAAAGGAGAAATATCAAGATATTTTAAAGATTTAATTAGAAGTAAATGTATTCCTTTTCCTTAAACAGTGTCCTCCTTTTCTGTAAAAAAAATTATGAAAACCTAACAGAAAAAAAAATACACAAACATACTTTCCTTTGCTTATTTCCCAAGTGGGAAGCTAACAGCACTAGAAACCTCATCACTGATGCAATCTCCTCCAAGAAAGAAGGTTTTGGTTTGACTATTTTGGCTATGTTTAAAGTTATTTCTACTGGGGGAAAAAAAAAAAAAAGTCTGTTTTGTTTCATTTTCTCTTTCTAAGGATAAATGCTACGTTTGCAAACAAACTGAAGAAAAGGATTCCTGTGTAGTGGCTTACGCTCCTTCAAATTCAAAGCGTAGATAATAATGCAGATAATTCAGCTATTGAAAATACACTGAAATTAATACTTGAACTAAAAATATTAAAGTTATACAGAGATTAGTAAGTATATATTGTAAAATTAATTTTCAACATAACTTCTCAAAGAAATAGATGGTGCATTAGGTTGAACACTTTTCATGGGTAATGCAATATATTTTTTCTTAGTTTACAACAGTTCCACTTTCAAAATCACACCACTGCATCTGATCCCTTGTACTATTGGTGGTGACTCACACAAGACAAATGTAAATCTAGTTGTTTTTTTTTTTTTTTAATTTGCATATTTTTTATCAAATGTGTCAATAGGTCTCAGTCTTTGAATGCAGCTCAGCAGTTGCTATTGGTTTAGGCACTGGGTCAAAAGAACAGAACTGAAGAAGCTAAATAGGATTTAAAATGCTATGCTCACCATTTATGTACGTCATTACTCATTTAAAAAACCCTACAAGTTAAAGACAGAAGAAATGGACTTGCTGTTTTCCAGTGACAAGGCAGTCTTTCCAAGTCTTACAGAAACAGTATGACTTTAATGACACAGTTACTATTCCTTGCCTTCCAAGCAATCATGATCCCAATAGAAGAGACAGTAACAGATGCTCCCACTGAAACCATGTCTCAGGAGATAGGGGTTCAATAGAACACATTCAACACACCTTTGACACAATGAAAACACTATTAACAGTAACTAAAATGTATTCATAAAAGCAATTTCTTTCCAAAAGCAAAGTCCCTGCTATTTACCAATTTAAAGAACAAAGCTATCTCTAATGCTTTACATTGACATTGTGTTCTTCTCCCTGAAGCTCTGCAGATACAACGTGACTTTAATGGCACAGCTACTATTTTGTCTCTTCTGAGCAATTTTAATCTGAGCAGAACTGACAGTAAGAGCTGCTTCCACTGAAGTAGTGAAAACACTATGAAAAGTAACTCAAGCGTATTCATAACAGCAACTACTTCACAAATGCAAAATCCCCAATATCTGAAACTTCAAAGCAAGGATGGCACACATCACAGCTAGAATAGAGCCCTAAGAAGTTATGAAAAACATCCAAAGATGAGCAAACTGCCCTGCCATCAGTAAGCTGATTTCATATTTTTCAAGGCAAATCCAAGCATTCCCAAAATTCAGTGCAACTAAACAAAATAATTTCTTTTCCTTTCTTATTAAAATTCTGTTACAGAGAAAGAATCTCAATAAACTGCCTCTAATTCAAAGACATATTCCTACTGTAGTTTCAGAAAGTAGAGGGGCCCAAGTGCTGCAAAATGCAGTAGATAGGAGGCATGGCCACAAAATAATAACCTGTCACTGTCTGAGTCTACCATCAAGATCAAAATCTGCAGTCTTAGCCAACAAGTTCATAGATTACTTCATGCAATTAGCCTTAGAAGGAACGATGGAGCAAATACAAGACAGGAAATATATTCATTCTTCTTTGTCCTGTCCACTAGAGCAGTAACAAGTCTAGTCATACTTACAATTCCATCATAATTTTAAATAACCATCCTGAAGGATTTTCATGACAATATCAATTTATTCCATGACATTATCTCCACCATCAAATCTTGAATTTCTGTTAAATCTCAATAATGTACAAACTTGTCAATACATTATATTCCTGTCCTGTAACTTGGACAACTGAAAAGAGCTGCTTACCATCAGAAGGCCTCCAGTAGGCAGGGATCTCTGGCAAGAGATGCCCTCACTTCCACTGCCAACCCTTAAATGAGGTCTGAGAAAGGGTGCATCCTGCTTCCACTCCTTCTCGTCACTTGTGTGCATTGCATGCACCTGAGCTCCACTCAGTTTGCCCGGCCTTCCCACCAGGTGATCAACCACTGCTTCAGGCTGTGACTCAGTATTTCCACTACAAATGTTTACTAGCTATTGAACTTCAGAAAATGCATTCATGTCTATACATTCTGAAGCACATCTGTTATTAACTTGCGTCACTCAGAATTCAATTAAATCAGGAACTCAGTTTACCTTCTGAACAGAGAAAAGTGTACAGCTGTATAGAAAGCATTTTGTACGTCCAAGAATGGTTGCAAGTTATTGTGGATTTGAAGGAAATTAATTATCAGGCTCACAATCAGGAATGAAACAGAGAAGAAACCCTACTGAAGTCATACTCCAAGTCAAAAGCTCTAGGAAAGACCAAATCTTTCTTGACTTTCTCAGTGTAAAATGTAAGATTTCTTTTGCTTGCAACAGGCTACCAACATTACCAAGAAAACAGAGTGGCCCTGAGGGTCTGTTTGTCATTAAACAGACTGATAGTTGTTCTGGACCAGAACCAGCAAAACATTCCATTGCTGTTAAACTTCAAGTGTTGTCTTAAATATTTGTTGTAGTGAGGCATCTGCTAAGAGTCATAATGATACCAATAAAATGGATATACGAGTAAAGAATTAGACATTCATCCGCCTCAGAGGTATCAGAAACTGACAAAGAAGCATTTCATGTTAAATGAAGATATTTGTCACACAAAGACGCTAATGTAGTTTGGAAAATCTTTCCCATTACTAGTGAAGAATAAAGTCAGTAAGGCCTGGGAGAAATAAGCTCGAAAGCATTTGGCTTCTCTTTTAGGACTTCTGTATCAACCTCTTACACACCACGTGACTATCTTAATAAAATTTCAACTCTTCTTGCTGCCAACATAGATACCATAGATAGCCTGCACCAGGCTTGTCCACAGCAAACAGTCTCCCTCAGAGTTTAGTAGCCGCGCATTTTTATGTGCTCCCGTCTTTCAAATCTGATCAGCTGATCTCTGTTTTTATTGTATCATGTATGTATGTGCACACATTATACTGCTGGTGGTTTATTGAATTTCTGACATTTCTTTACCCTACTGGACTGGCTGATTTATTTCCTACTGATAATTTAAAGACACTAAGTTTCATCCATCACTTCCTTACTTATCTCTGGGAGAGAAAGTAATAGTGATGAGGTCTTTGCAAACTGAAGGGTTGTGATCTGACCTAGGACTTCAATGAAAACTCATAATGAATTGATAACAGGCTTTTGCTTAGAAGTATGAGAACTGTCATAATGTGGGCTGGAAAGAAAACACCATAAAATAGCTTGCCAATGATAAGATATTATTTGAGCTGATTGTTTTTCTATCGGAAGTTATAAATAAAAAGTATACGCTCAGATTAATGAAGAAATTTCAGATCTTTCTCTTTCAAAATAGATGGTAGAAAACCTTTTTGTTATTGAGTTTTCAAGCGTTATTTAATTAAAGCGTTTACCTTTTTGCCAACAACGAAAAATAACTTCAAAATAATGCAAAATTAACTGTCAGTAGTACCACTGTTCTAGTCCCCCTGCCAGGCTAGTTATCTGCTCTGAGACAACTGAAGACCTCTCTCATTCCCCACGCATCTCCCACCACCATCTAAACGTCTCCAATGCAAAATGGCATGCAAGAACACACTTCCAAATTTGCCCTATCTCCTGTGATGGCTGAATATCCATGAGCAGCAGAGAGTTAAGGGACACAAAAGTATACATGGAAGGAGTTTAGGGACAATTACAATCTGACTGAGAGGAGCATCTCAGGCAGTGGGAGGATAGATAACAGCCATGAGAGCGTACAGCTTCTCTGTCTCCAAAAAACAATTGAAAAGGAGTATTTCCAGAAAAAAATAAAGTCTTTTTCTGACCCTACTTGTAATACCATAGTAGCAAGATGTATCAGTGCATCACATCTCACAGAGTCCAGGACTCTGCCAGAAAAATTCAGAACCACTTACACCACAGTGTACAGACACCTCTGTTAAGGAAGTTCCAGGTATCCATACTTTGGCACACTCAGCATCTTGCCCCCACTACAGCACTCTGAAGCCATACCAGTTTCCACGGCTGCAGTTCAGAGATGTGCTGCTGGACCCACAAAAGCAGCTTGAAATGCTTGAAGAACGTCATTTAATTCACAACAATCTCCTCCCAGATCTAGCTAGAGCTTCTTATAGCCTCCTCCTCAGTCTATTTCTTAAATCTTTTTTGCACTAACACTCTATGAGAGTTTTTTTTCTTTTCTTTTCAGTTCATTTCAATAAACCAACTTTTTTTCCCATGTAAAGTAGAATTCCAGTACTAACTTACATGTAAATAAAACTACTGAATACAGACCCTTGCCCTAGAAGTCACAGATGACAGGGAGGAAAAAAAAATGCCTATCAAGTGCTTTTTGTTATCCACTAAGCATTCAGAACACAGAAGAGGGAAAAGGTAGAAACAGTGTACGAAGCTTTATTCTGCAAGCTTTACTGCAAGATCAAGGCTTTACTGGCTGCTGTTCCTGTATATTATGCTTGGATGTCAGTCCATTTCTTCTCCCGTCTTCCCCATTTCCTTAGATTACAATGCTTTTAAGGATCACTCTCACTACTTTGTGCACTATACTGATATTACAGAAGGACATTGACAGCTTAGGGAATCTCTATATGACTCTATACAACAACTGAAACACGAAAAGCTTTTCCCAACAGCTTTACAGCAGTCCCTGTCACCAATGTATTCTCCCCACAGCTATGAATAGAGGTTTTAATGGGGGGAAAAAGCACTCATTTCCCAGAGAAACTCCCATTCAACTGATATTACTTAGAAACCAGTATATACTGAGTAGCCACAGACTCATTCATAGATGAACAGCCATAGAGATGTGTAACAGGCCTCACGAGCAAGGAATTCTAATAATAGAATTAAATGTATCTTACTGCAGCACTGCTAATTGTTTTCATATTTTCCACAGAATTTTACATTTCATACCCTGCCTTGTAACTAAATAGGAACAAATGTTCAGGACAGCGTGTGTGATTCAGGAGATGAAAAACAATAATACACAGATACATGACTGGCCAGACATACCCTGATATCCTCACAAAGAACCGCACTGCCAGAGGTGAATGCAGGCTTCCAATGAAGAACATCTAACGAACACTAAGTTGAAGGGAAAGTCCTTTGTTTTCTAAGTCATTTAGGGGCTTATTGCAAAAGCATTCTGAGAATTTTCTGGGTTACAGTACATTTCATTTCAAGTAAATATTAGCAGCATCTATTTAAAACAGTGTGTTGAAAGGCAAACTGACTAACACAAAGAGAAGAAGAGAAAAAGAGGAACTATAATGAGCTTAGCTAACATACTTTTTTTTTTTTTTTAAAGGAAGTCAATAGTCATACATTTCAGAAAGTGAGTCTTCCGTGGTTTTTTAAAGCAAAAGTTCACATAGAATATTTTATATTATTGTGGAACACCGTATATATTTATCAAGATGTAAATCTTGGGCAACAGCGATCCAAGTAAAAACCGTGAGAAACAAAGCAAAAGCTTCCTTCCAGCATCAAAGAAAGAGAGTTAGAGAAACGGTGATAAGTGGAAAAGGGAAAGCTCAAGTCCTGTGCAAGTCAGCTCTTTCTACAAAAATAGAAGCAGCAGAAGGAATGAATTAGTAGGGTTTTGGGTTATTTTTTAAGACATAACACATGGTAGTTAAAAAGATATATGATGTAATTGGGGTCATGGAGATTTAGGTCATGCAGAAGCCTAGTTCAAATACTAAATAGGAAAAGAAAAAAAGGAAAAAAAACTTGAAAGAGAATATTGGTACAAGGGAGATTCTAAACCTAAAGAAATAAATTTTATTGTGCATACTTGGAACTGAGAACATACACTTTCACTCTTTTATGGTTAGAGAGCTTTGGAAACGAAAGGCAAAATTAAGACTTGTTGGGACATCACAATAATCCTGTGTAAAGCAGTTGATACAGTTGCATTTGCGCAGTTTTCAGGTCACCCAAGAACGGAATTGGTTACAGTCCAGTGATAAAAAAAAGAAATATCTTACCCCATTCTGAGGATCAGGGCTCTCTAGAAGCTCCCAGAAGGGACAATCACAAAGTAGAGACCCTCCCCTTTCTTCCGCTAGCCCTTTAATGAGGTTAGGGAGGGGTGGACCTAGGGTGCCCTCCTTCCAGTTGCATCATTGAATTGCTTGCACCTGTACTCCTAGGAACAGCCATGCCCCTTCACCAGGTGCTCAATCACTGCTTCAGGCCATATCCTAACAGTTTCCATACACCCTATTTCACAGAAGAAACCGCTAGGCAAAATACATTTTATGATTACATACACATACACTCAACTGTAGTGAAGTTTATCTTCAAATATGCCTGAGAATGTTAACAAAGCACATTTGGCCTACCAGGAATAGACAAGTGAACCAGAGAGAGCAGGAAGTTGGCTGAGGTATTACAGCAAACACTATTCTGTGATCTCACACTCTAGATCAAGATATAATTGTGCTTAAAATAAGTAAATAATCTGTTGAGTTCCCCTTTGTTTTTACAATCCAAAGGGAGAACATCTTTCAAGACATCAGCAGGCAAGATCATTAAGTGACTTCTGCAATGATAATAAAAAGAGAGCAAGGAAACAAGTAAGGAGGTGTTGCCAAATGTCCAGCAGTGCCTGAAGGAAACAATGAGTGGGACATGTAGTTTGTGACAGAATGTTCATTCAGCAGGCTGCTAAGACAAGCTCCTGGCAGTAATTAACAAACAGCAGAATCTGGCAGCAATCTCCTGCTTGCAATGCAAAACTGAATCCATGGCTTTAGAACGGAATGTAATTCCTTAAGGCTGCAATTCTAGAGTTGAAAAATATCACTGTTACGATAGGTCAAACAAAGGCAAAAAAGCCAGCATGAGGAAACTGCCTTTAAGAAGGCCTCTCCAAAAGGCTAGAAATTACTCACCTGGGAAGAAAAGCTGCTCTGAATCTCCAGAGTCCCTGGGAGAGTTATCTGAGGGATTTCTCACAAATTCCTTCCTTGCATGTTTATTATTAAATAACAGTAAAGATCCAGTGTAGTTACCAAACCTCAACCAAAGCCTCCTTAATCATACACTAAATACAATATCATACAATCAGCTACCCACAATATTTCTTTCTTGTTTCTGAGTTGAAAACTTCAGTAAACTTTCCTTACGTTTACTGAAACTGCTCCTGCCATGAGGACTTTTCAAAGGAAATATTGTCCTAATAACACATTTTAGCACAAGTACTGACAGGTGACATCTTCCATTGCTGAGAATCAGTTGAAAAGCTATAGTTTCTGCCACTTTTCTTGTGCAAACTATCGCTTATTCCAGCACTGTGAGTATTCAGCACTGGCATATTGTATTGTATATATATTGTATTATAATAAAGGGGATAAAACTCTGCAGGTAATTTTACTATTCCTTCTGACTCATGCCAACTTTTAATTCCCTGTCCCTGAGGTTTGTGCTCTCAGCTACTTCTCTGAGCAGCTTTTAGATTCTGGCTCAATACAGTAATTTCATAGGATCACAGTCAAGGTTTTTTCTAAGTTCGTAAATTATGTTTAAAATGAATTTTTTTGTTCATTTCCTCATGAGGGTTTTTGTGACAACATGAGTCTGGGCATTCTAGACCTGACAATTGCACTTGTTAGCACACTTCCATGGGTCTTCTCCACAGACTTTTGTTCTATTCCCATTACTGTTTCAATTTTTGTATTTATATCCATGTTTAATTATTAATAATATGGCAAACACCTTGAAATCCCCTGACTTCAGCAAATTTTAACCAAAGCAATCGTCAAAATATGCTACAATAGTTGCAGTGATTTAGAGAACCTTAGGCATTGAAATAGTTTAAACAAATTGACAACGCACTCAAAAAACATCAGAAGTATGAATTATTTCTGATCTATTAATATCGCAAAGTCCTCTTACAATTTCAAGGCTATTTTTATATGGATTCAAGGCTTACACTTTAATGTTATTTACTTGTAATAAGGAATAGAGTCAAATACTCACCTAGTGAATTTCTGTGCTTCCTTAAGAGTTCCATTTCTATGGTATGTCTGCCTGGGTTATTTAGAGAGCAACGTTTTATTATGCAACATTTATATTCTGTCATCCAGCACACGCAAACCATCACGCTTACTTGAGCAACTAAAGAGATGATATTCTACAACCCACGTGGAGCTGGGTAAATATTTTCAAATGATAGCTATGCAATTCTTGACTGTTTTCTAATTCTGTCTTAGGACTATTTCTTTAACAATACTAGGCTGTGAGCTTTCATTTATTTTTAATCGAAGTTACCATTCTGGTATAGGTGCATAGAAGAACTACCTTAAATACAGACTTCCTCATATTACAAAAAAATGATATGTCCTGGTAGAATAGTAGACATACTGCCCCACCAAAAGACTGGGAAGACAGTGGAAGAATAAGGTGAACATCAGGGGAGAAGGCTGTTTGCGTTAAATACAGTTCCAAATAACAAAAATTTAGGGTTCAAAATTTAAAAAAAAAATCTAAATTATTGGAGGGAGGAGACTTTGACATAATCCTTCATCTGAAGAAGAGTAAAACTATTTTAAAAAATTTGATAAGTTAGTGAATGGACTGAGAGACAGTTTGCTAAGACAGATTATTTTGTTGAATGAAGCAAGGAGTCTTTTACTCTGAGTTTCTATCTGAATTATTTTTTTAGTATTCTCAAATAGCTCATTACTGATTGCAGTCTGATGTCTATAACTTTATGTGAAGCTCAAGTCCTGTTTGAATGATAGAAACGATTTTAACCTCGTCATCAGAAGATCCCGCAAGATGAAAAAATTAAGCTTGTTCCCAGGATTCTTTATGTTTCATGTATTTCTCATTAAGTTTTTCTTCCTTCTTAAACATTCTGACATCATCCTGAGTCAAAAGCACATTGGATAAAAGAGTCATATTTATTATAAAGTTAGCAGCAAATTATATTGTAAAATGAAAATAAATGTGTACAAAAGAACAAGCAATGAATTAAGATCATAGAGCATGAAAATACATAAATTAGATTGTATATCTTCATGAGAGGCTGAAAAATACTGAACACCATGAGTGCTCTATAAACTGAAGAGCAATTACAAGGAGCTGTAACAGAAAAAGAGAAGATACTGAAGTCTATCAGCAAAGCAGATTTAATTTTTTTTCAGCAAAGAATCCTAAAAAGCATATACTTATGCTTTTTAACTTGAGAAATGGCTATTTTTGCAATTAATTCAAGTGAGAAAAAACACAGTATTTCATAGATTTGAATAACAGTATTTTGTATGTTAGTTTACAGGCTTGTTTATTGTTATGTATTACTGCTGCATAGGCTATATTGATGCAGAGTTTTTCAGAAGATAATACACTTTTTTAGTTTTACCAGCAGATACTGTTTAGGGAGGGAAAAAACAGAAATTTCAAGTACAAAAAACAATTCAGAAATAGTAAGTTTAAAGCTAACTACAGATTGTTCTAAGTCAAATTTGATCATGTTAATCTAGTACTGGATCTCCAGAAAGGACACTTGCTGTATTTGGAAAGAGGTGAGGAATTTATGAAGCCCTTCATTTCTCTAAGACAGAGAAAGAAAATTATGATTTCTGGAAAATGAAAGAGTTAAGAAGGATGGAACGTGGAAACTCATTACACCCCAGTACCTCATGGTACCAAAGGCTTTTATTAACAGAAAGATGCAAATAGTATTTTTAAACTGAAGTCAGAGGATAAGTGTAAAGTCTTTAAAGAAACTGTACTGCAGACTGAGCTATAAAATGCTGGGAAAATACTTCATTGTAAATCTCCCTGACAGTTATGTCCGCAGTTCTAAAAGCAAAGTACTGAAACAGTGATACAGTAATAACAAAAGCAACACGAGAGTCTTGCAGGCCACTTTCAAGATACGATGAGACTAGGTAGTGGTGTTTGTAGAAATAAGTCATGTTTTCACTGTTTGGACAGATCTGAATATGAAGCAGCAAACGACTACATTCCTATGTCATGCCATGTGAATGATATTTGACATGACTGAATATGCAATTATGTGCTGAATTATAGATGAATTTCTACAATGACAATTCAGCATCTACACAGCTTTATTAGTGCATCTGATTAGCTACTTCTTACATCTGTTTCCTCACACTTGAGCTCCTGACAGCTGAAGCAGGTGACTAGTTCAGACCTCCCATTGTGCCACGTGTAACAGTGATTGCACAGTCCACATCAGATGTCCACTAAAGAAGTTTCAGCTCTAGCTGATGGTGGTCTGCAATACAAGTCCTGCCCATGGAGGAACAGAGATGAAAGTCTTAGCCACATCCTCAGAAGAACAGCTCAGATGAAACAGTGCTTGGTATCTGAGAATTTTTTTACTTATTGGCAGTTTCACATACTTAGGAACATAGCTTACACTATTGAATTGCAGGTTAGTATATTAGAGCAGTTTTTTAAAAGTTGTTTCGCATTAGTTTTCCAGTATAGAACTCCCCAACATAGTCAGCATTCAGAGAACTAGATGGCTCAGGAACACCACCAGAAGCTCAGTACACCAGGCAGGATAAGAGGGTTAAAAGATATCAAGCAGACAAAAAAGAACAATAATTGCCCCCCAAAAATGACATTGCTGAAACAGGAACAGATACTGACCTGGCTGAATGAAATTATGGCTGTATAAAATACACCTGAATTCAATATGACACCAACCTGGCTTAGGAAAGACCAAATGCCATCTTCTAAAAACTTTTGCTATTATCTGGAGCAAAAGCTGTTTGTATGAACCTACATTATTTCACCAACTGTCAGTAAGCAACACATTTAAAAATATCCATAAAAACCAGCAGGAGAAGAGCTTGTCTCCAGTGCAGTGAATAGAGACGTTCACTTTTTTTCTGACTTCATTCCATGTCATTTACAGTCATTTCATGAAGATAAACATAAATAATTTCATTTTTAATAGTGACTGTCGGTTAAGATGGAAGCCTAGATGTTTCCATCTGAATTATTTTGAAACATCATCTAGTACTTGAAGAACATAGATATCTATCTCCCCATATTTTGTAACATACATGTACATAGGTTGGTCCAAAGGTAAACCCTCCTATTTATATCCACGGAAACAAGAACAGATACAAAGAGCACAAATAACACTATTTGATAACAGCAATTTCTCAGCCACAAAACAGCATTTTTAAAATTCTTTCAGCATGGTCACCACCATTAGCCAATTCAAGTGGATGGGCTGATCAAGACACTCTTCATTTCATGGTGTGACAGCCGTGCAGGGCCATTTGGAACATGGCTTGTTTTCATGTCACCATGTCACCGTCGCTACCACTGTAACTCACCACCCACCACCTCATGGTGCTCACACCACTGTTTGGTCTCCATAAGCACTCAGCAAGTATTCATGAATGTCAATGGGTGCCATTTTCTCCACACTGAGGAACTGAAATCCACACCCTTGCTTCCTATGCACTTCCTTGTCAGACATCGCTCCATCAGACTGCCCCTCTATTCTACTGCCATCTGTTGCACAGCAACAAGAGGTAACAGAATATTAATGAGAAGATTTAACCTCTACTGCCATACCACCAACATCCACCTCTGACACCGTGGGCGAGCATAATAAAATAGGAGGCATTACTTTTGAAGTAGCTCTCATATCTACTGTGGGTATGGATGTTTGTTTCAAGTTTTGTACTTGTGAACAACATCCAGCTCATTTCAAAAGAGCTAAAGATCTAACTGTGTGAACAGTTCCCCCAGCACGTTATCGAGGTGGCAGGCAATGACAGCTCATTAACATACATCTGATGTTTTTCTAGTGGTGATAATCCATCAACACAGATGTTTTATTAGTAACTTTATTAGTAACTTCCACCAAGCTCCTATGCATTGATAGAGTAAAAAAAAAAACAACTGCACTACGCTGTGCTGTAGAAGAATAAGAAGCAATTTTAAAACAAACTGACAAGGGTTACAGTGCTAAAAGCTTCACTGACTTCCACAAGAGGTTTTTTTTTTTTTTTGACATAAATTATGTTGCCACAGAAACCAGCATTCATACAGTCTGAGAACATTTTCTGCAGAATTCATGTGACCTTGAGTTTAATCAACAATTATGCATTAATTTAAAAGCAGAGAAACAAGCAAAACAAAAAAAATACTCTGCCACGTCCTGAGAGTTAAGAACTGCACAGATGCAGAAAAAGACTGCTCTTCTTCAGTAGTGACTTCCACTGCTGTAAATGCTGTTGGACTTACTGGTGTCTTATAAACTTCGCTGGTACTGCTCAAAATTGCCAGCACAGACCCAGCAGTAAGACTTCAGAAGGCAAAGCTTTAAGATTAAGAGAATTTACAGAAGATTTTATCTTCTCCTTGCATTTGTGAAGGAAAAAACTCTGAATATATCTGTGGCACTTCAGAAATTATTGTTAATATGCTTTGGAGAGTAAGATGAGGAGATCACTCCAGGGAGTTCTCCCTCAATAGCTGCATATTCTCTCCTACGTCCTGTAATTTCCACCCTAGGGAAGGTGGCAGAGATTGGTTCTACCTATGAAATTTCCATAAGTGTCAAACTAAGTGCTATTAAATCCATGGAAGAGAAATTTGATGTTAAATTGGACACTTATGCTCTGCAAATGGGAAAAGTTAGAGGATAAAATGGAAATGCTCAAAGAAACTCATTCAGCTATGAATGCTCAATATGATATTAAAAATAAAGTCTAAGGACTAAAGTAAGAAATATTTCTACTCCATTAAAAATAATGGTATTTCACATCATAAATTAGAGGCTATGGCAAGCCAGTGTCAAAGCAGGTATTTCAGTAGTGTTTAGAATGTTATTTTTTTTTTCCCATATGAAACAATGACATTGAATTTGCTTTCTGAGTATTCTACTTCTACAGCATTGCAAGAAGTGCATCTGACTGCAGTCATTCAGAAATTAGCTGCCTTGTGGAGCAGTGCGTCTTCCAGAGGAACATTCTCCAATCCCATCGCTATTTCCTAAGTAAAAAATTTACAATAATCTTATACTTGACTCAAAAGGGAATAAAATTTCTATTTTATAATTGATTAAAAACACATAATACACGTTTCCGTTGAAAGCTAAACCATTTCAAAGCTTTCCCTTTTAGCGAAAAGATAGATTTCATGTTCACATTTATTTTCTGATATAAAAGCATTTCTTTTCACATAAACAATTAAAATGTAAATGTGATGATTTTTCAATAGAAAGTTTATTGACAGATATGTTTTCTAATCTTGCTAAACCAGAAGTAGCCTGGAAAACATCTTTACAATACCCAAGTGGGATTGAAGAGTGAGAGCTCTAATGATCAGTTACTGAATTCAAGTCCTTAATGAAGACATAGCCCTTTCTACAACCAAACTCAGGAACATTTATCCTTCCACTGATGTGGTCTGTCCTTCTAGACTGCACAATTATAAGTGAGGTAAATAAAGTCCTTTTTTCTGATAAAAAGAACAGATGATAGAAGTGAACATAAACACCAGAAATCAGATGTCACCCACAGGACATTCATCTAAATTTTCTCCTTAGATCATCTGTCTCTACCAGATTTTGCTGTCATTCAATGTAATTTTAAAATTATGCTCCTGTTGTAGTGGAAATAAACATTACATAACTTTCAGGAAACAGTCACTCTGTGAAAGAACCAGAATCCCCTAGCTGATATTACTTAGGTGATATCCCAAGTTTTCAGCTTGTGAAACATAGGTAACAGGAACAATAAAATATTGGTTAGGTAACACAGTATCTTTTATACATCCTACATTTACAAGTTGGATTTTCTCTCCTCTCCATGATCATGCACTCACCAAAACATCACAGAATACTGAGAGATGATATCTTTCAGAAACTGCATGAGATTATTTTAATCATTTCTTGAAATGTCAGTCGTATTATTTCAGTGTAAGTCAGCTAGAAAGTGTTAATGACCTATTATAACAGCAACATTTATTCCAAGTACATTGATAATGTTAAAAATATTGTTATAGCTTTTTAAAGTTGTGTAACCTCTACTTCACTAATATCCTGTAGTTCTTACAAATAAGAAGGCCTAAATACCTTTCTCATTACAAAAAAAGCAGTAAGGCTAGAGATTGTTAGCTATGAAAACTTCTCACTAAGAGTTTGTGAAACTCTCCCTGAATCTAATTACCCCATTCCTACAATCTCTTCCTCATATGAAAATATTTCTAAAATCCTAAGAGTTGCCATCAGCCTTTCCTACCACTGTACTTCCTTTCTGTTGAAATAATCTGTAGAACATTTAGAACCATGTAGAAATTATTAATTAATGTAACTTCTTTTTGCAATGTTGTTTCCTTCTTCATGCATTTGAGAAATTCTTCCTATCACCCATGTACCATTTTGAGTTTAACAAACATGCCTGTTTTGTAGTCTGTTTTCTCTGAAAAAAATCCATTGTCCGTCTAAAACAGAAGAACTTGCACATTTGAAATCCTAAATTATGGGTGAATTACTCAGGCTGAACTTTTCACTTGTAACAATTATGGTTGCATATGGTTCTCTATCCTTTTTATTTCTCCAGAGACTCTTCCCTTACGCTATAAGCCCAGGTTTACGCCTACTGGATCATCAAGTCAGTTTCCAGCAGAAAAAGAAACCTCTGCATTCACTTGATCGCTTAGGAAATAGTTTTATTTTCATCTACACAAACTGCACAGTGGAATGACAACTAAAAGAAATACTGTCATTCAAAATATATTTGAATAAAAGCTATCAAAGAATATTTAAAGAACATTCTATCAGTACATGTAATCAGTATAAACAGCATATAATTACATCATTATTTTCCAAGGATGCACAAGTGAATGTAATCAAGATAGCATTTAGCAGCAGTCATTATAATTGTCTCTCTAAACCACATGCCCATGTAAATGTTAGAAAAAATATTTTTGTTTAAGCCTCGTAAACTAAAGTTTAATATGATAGCTTACAACAGACCTTATATCATTCACAAAGACAACTATGATGTCTTAGCTACCAGGCAATAACCTATTTGAAGCAACAACAGAGCTGCATGTGTTCCTTTTCTTAAATTAGAATCTGAAATAATCACCTGATCCTAATCAGGGAATGAGCCTGGAGGCTTCTAGAAATCCTGCTATGGACTTCTCTGCATTCTTAAGTGTATAAATACACTTCAAAATCTGATTATATGAGGCTGTCTGAAGCTTAGTATCCTCATGTGAACTTACTGTGGTAAATTTCTCAGACAGACAGACTAGCAATCAAAGTTAAAAAAAATCCTGAAAACGATTAATTCTGCTTTTCACTTGCAAAGTCAAACCTATAAGAATCCTAAAACCTCTATAGACATTACTTTTAAAATCCTTTGATCACCTTTAGGCAATATCTGTGTAGAAAAACATGACACTTCCTGTATGGGACTTCAATAGTTATAGAAAGACAGCTCCCAAACCCTTTGTAGGCACAGACTGACAACTTTACCTGAGGAATACGTCACAGATTAGGATAACTTTATAAAAAACAGGATCTTGATTTGCAGTGGAAATACTTGGAGGGAAGCAAATAACACTCTCGTTTTGGAAACGAGTGGAAATTGTAGCACAGAAGATTTCACAGTTAGGTAAGAAATCACATGTTTAAGTAGTAAAGCTCAGTCTGAGAAAATGGTCAGTTACAACAAGGATCAATCTACATGGCTAACCACAATAAAGGCACAACTTTTCCTCCTTCAAAGGACTCAGATAATGCAGACATTTGATTGCAAGGGTCTTTTCTGTTGCATCTCAATGAATCCAACTCACAGCAGGAATTTCCTATTTCTGCCAGTAAGCTTTCCTTGTTCTACCTCACAACTTAATCTTTCCTGTTTTGGTCATCTTAATAACCATTGGGTGGTTCTAAGGTTCTTTTTATTAGAACAACTGCTTTCCTGCTGACTGAGAATGAAAGAATTAAGGTCACTTGATCAGAAAATTATCAATTTTTGCTACTCCTTAGAGGCAAAATGGTGTTATTCTATTTGACTGCTAGGAATCAAATTCTAAAAAAGAGCAAATAAAAATTGGAGTACCAGGTACCTTGGTTTGCTACCAAATCCATCCACCTGCCCCAAAGGAGGGAAAGAGGAAATCCCAAGTACCATTAACATTCTGTGACTATTCAGAGCAAGAGCATCTGAATTACTTCAGGTCTTCAGATCATTTTTTAGCTGTTTTAAACTGTTTTCAAAATATCTATTTGTTTCAATTATAAAATGGATATCAATTTTATAGATGTATTTTTGTCATTGAGCTCAAAACCCGATGGCTCTCCTTGTATTTAACCACCATTAAATTGTGCTCTAGCAAGAACGATTCTATAAAAACTTTTCAAGCTTTCAAACACTTACTGTCAGAAAATTCTAAAGGACAATAATGCCTATCTGAAAAACCTTTACTGCATGATTCAGTTGATTGTGATTGGTACAACCATATTAAAAAAAAAAAAAAAAAAAGAATAGCAGTAATGATTCTAGGGTATTAGAAAGCTTTACACAGTAAGAGGCTTAAACAGTTCAACCTGTTTGGTTTATCAGAAAGGACTGAATGGTGCCCAGAACAAAATACATAGCCGCATAGGCAGAAAACCTACAGTGTAAAGTCTGTACAAGGCATAAAAAGAAAGGAGAGTGATGAGCAAAGAAAGCTAAAATAAGCACAGAGAGAATTAGCTACTGCAACAGTTTATCACTAGCAGTGGTGGGTTACCATCTGTCAATACCTGAATGCCTGTTGGAATTGCATGATTCTGGCAACAAAACTGATGTATACAATTCCAGCAATACAAAGAGATATTATAGATGAAATTCTATGCTACATGTGACTTGCCAATCTGAAAGAGCCCTTGCGTCCTAAAAATGTATACTGTACTACTCTATCCTAACTGCAGAAATATTGAAACTGTCCTGAGAAAAATGAACAAATTTAAAGGATTCATGATGAAAAACATTCCAGAGGAATGTTTTCCCAGCTCAATCCTCCACATCTCTATTATTTCCTGATAGAAAGCAAGGGAGGAACCAAGCAGTAACTTAAGGTGCTTGTCACAAGATATTCATGCTTTGAAAAATGGGCAAATAGTAAGAGTAATAAAATAAAAACACATGGTTTGTCCACATTTGAGGACTTTAATACTGCTGTGTGAAGGAAGAAAGAGAGGCGTAAGTTTTTCATCTCTTACTTGCTGTTCACAGAGCAACTGAGAAGAAAAACATGCAAGCATCATAACCTTAGTCTACAATGTAAAGCCTTCTGGCAGAAGATCAAAGGAAACAGAACATAAAAGCTCCAGATAAGGCTTGAAACTATAAAGCTTGAACCAAAGGCGTGAGAATTGACAAGTCTGTTTGTAGAAGAAATATCTTTAATAACAAGCATTGCTTCCATGGAAACAAGGCCTCCAGTCTGATTTGGATCCAGGAGTGACAATGGAGAGCAGATATTCAAGGTACTGCAATTGTCTTTAGAATCTAAAATACCACAATCTTCATAAATACTATTTTTTTTTAAGAGAAAAAAAATTATTATCGTGTACTTTTCATTGTAGTCTCTGAACTGAGTCTTGCAGGGAAATCAGGCTTTTCACTGGTAACGCATGAAAGAAAGAAAACAAGAATTTGCTAAATTAGTTATTAAGAATGCAAAACTTTCTGAAAGTTATTGGAGTGTAGAACCACATACAGGACATCGCATTAAGAAGAAAGCCTGCAGAAAAATGCTCAAAAGCACTGGCCTTGTAAAGAAAGCACATCTCCCCTCCCTGACATCTGCCACCTAACAGCTGTCCCTCTAATAGCTCATACAAATAACTCTCTGCTCAGCAAGAGCACTTGACCTGATCTGATGGATTTGTAGGATCACGTCTGGGTAAACTGTTCCAGCATCCAAGCTCTGGCTGGTATACATAATATCTTCAGTGTTTCGGGATAACATCTTTTCTTAAAGAAGTTCTATTTTTCCTTCAATATTAAAAAATATTAAGCGTCATGGTTGTTCTAAGTGTGTCTCACTCCAAAACAGCTTATAAATTCTGTTTCTTCATTCTTGTCCATTTTTTTTTCTGATGTGGATAATTTAGTTTAACCACTGTGATAACTTCATTTATTTTGGTGATAAGATCAGTGCTTGCTCAGTGCTGATGAATCTTCAAAACCTGTAACACTATGCTAATAAGGAGCTAAAGTACCATTTGACTAAAATCTTTTCTCACAGTTTTCGCACACATACTCCAAACAATAATTTAAGCTACCCTTATCCTGCCATTATCCCATACCTACAATGCAGTGTGAGTTAATCATCCCTAAAACAAACACCTTTTACTTCAAGTTATGGAAATAAATCTTTAAAACTTCATGCTGATGTGAATTTAAATTAGGCAGTATTTATAGCCGAAGCCCCAGCAATTTTCCTTATCCACTCAGTCAGTTTGTTTCTGAGCAGGAATTCCCAGCTCACTGGCTTCCATTAATCCAGGTTCCCACTCTACAAACATTACAACTCTATGGTTCTGACACTTGTGTACGCCTCTAGGAGGAAAATGCAATATCGAGACATTATGTTGTGATCTTTCTGCATTATTAATCCAGAGCACTAGCAGTTAAAGAACATCTTTTATTACTATTATTTGAGCATTAAAAATAAAAAACTAAATTACTAATACAAACACGGCAGGTAAGCAGATTATAACTTTCATGTAAGATATACAGCCCAATCTTCTTTTATGCCCAAACTCCAGATGAATGATTTCACTGTTGGAGGGTTTTAGGAAGAAGGAAGCAACTAAATCTTGTACTTTGAACTCTTCCTCCATCCCCTTCACAGAACTGTTGTTTCCCTTTGTACCCTCGCACTCACTTGAACAGAGGAGGAAATGGAGAAGGAAAACAATAGTTTCCTGTAGCAATTAACTTTGAACTGAGAGCTCTAAAGCAGAACCCACTGATGCATTCTATTCAAACTATGCCACAAAGGCGGCTTTGCAGGAGATGTAGTGAGTTTCACGGAAAGATTATACAAAACTATTACTTCACTTTGTTAAACTGCTCTTGAGGAGTCAAAACCAGGCCACTGGGTCTGTTGTCCCATCAGAGTGGTGGTGCAGCTCAGAGTTCACAGGTCACCGACTCTGAACACATCATTCCAAACCTCCAGAAAACTCTTGGTCCACTCGTCACAAAACTCAATAGCAGTGCCTGCCATGTTTCAGATAATTATTTACACTTTCTGGTAAATCTTGAGCAAATAATGGATTAAATATATTAGTAACACCTCCCATTACGCTACCACACGCCTGGAAAGATATTTCAGAGCATAAATAAAAGACAAGTTTTACATTAGCAGGTTTTCAGATATTATTTGAAGAATACTCTAAAACCTGTGAAAAATGTGTGACTTGCATCTTGAAAGAAAGTGCTACAACAATGCATTTTCTATTGCCATTTTCTCATACTCCACAAACAAAACGCCTTTTTCTGGCAGTCTGCATACAGAGATGAGCCATCCTTGGCAACAGGTTCCAGAACAGCTTCCACTACACACTCTCAACAATTTAATTGAATAAGCCTTTATTGACTGGGGTTATTCAATGTCTATTTGACCATGAGAAAAGCTTAAGAAATAGATAGCAACTATTTTAACTATAGACTGTCCAGAGAGAAATGCTAGCTCTATAGAGCAGCCTGCTCCCCGATCAGGATCATATGGGGCTGAGAAATAATCTGTACAAGTAGTTTGCATCCCATGCTGAGCAACCACATACTGTTAGTACACACTTAAAATTTGGTAAGCCTAGTGGTCAGAGATGGATCTGATAGGTTCAGAGCTTCAGAGCAGTAAATTAGGTGTGGTTGTCCCACCATAATCTTACGGGACATAAGCACCAACAGTATTCTAACTTTAAGACATATCCACGTATGTATCCATACATCCATTTTAGGGTTGAGTTATAAGTGTCCAAAAAATGAACTCCTAATAAAAGTACATGCTATGTGAATGGTTTCATCACTCCTGCTTGCAATGCAGCAAATAGCCACCATAACTGTTCCTCAGTGAGCAGCTGAGAATATCAGCTATTCTAGCTGTTTCACTCGGACTCAGCCTGACTTTCCTAATCTACTCTGGAAGTCAGCTAAAACTGAACAGTTACTCATCTAAGTGAAAACAATTTTGCCATCTGAAAGTCCAACATAGCCACCTAACGTATTTCAAAATATATTGCTAAAAATAAGAATCCT
>PPHD01006751.1:7833-24055 GCA_002909625.1 Bambusicola thoracicus
TTTTTTTTCTTCCCCCCCCCCCATCCTTCCAGTGGCAAATTTGCTTTACTTAACGCTAAGTGGGGATCATTTCTTGTGATTACTGAAAAATGCATCATAACTTTTGATTACGCTGCTATTAAGGATGCAGAATGGCAATTGCTGCTCGCGGAGAGAGAGAGAGAGGAAGAAATGCTGCTGGAGGAGCTGGTGTAACCCTTTGCTATGCTGAATGCTGCACAGATGTCACCACTGTAGGGCTGGGGCAGAACCTAGGGGGCTGGCAGCCAGACAGGGAATTCTGGAGGCTGACTGCTTGGATACCTGCTTCTTTATGGCTCCTTTGCAAGGGCTCACTGCTTTCACTGTCTGTTTGCAGCTCTCACAGGGCACTGCCTGCCCTCTGAGGGTGCCTTAGTCCTGGTTTCTCACTGGGAACTACATTTCCCAGAGTTCCTATCCTTAAAGGACTGAAGCGCTGCAGTGGTGCTGAGCAGCCTCCAAAGAGGTGCAACAAGAAGTGTTAGGAGTGAAGCTGCGTGTAATTAGATAGTAAGCAGAGAAGAGCAGTCATCACGGATACGACAGGGCTATCTTTAAGAGTGAGAAAAACCATTTCTTTTTCTGCTGCAGCCCTCGTTGCTCTGGGGAATGCTGCAGCCAGCTGCAAACAGCTGCTTCTTCCTCCTGCCTTGATGCAGCAGTGGTGTTAGTGGGAGTGAAAGCGTGGTCTCAGGACTTAGCTTGTCTGTGCTGGGAAGGGAGCCCTATTAGGCTCTCAGCAGACTCAGGACAGTGTTTCTGCCCTGACAGTGCTTTACACAGAACGTTTAAGGTTAGAAGAGACCTCTTAACCATACTGCTATAAGCTTCCTGCTTGAACATGGTGTCAGCAAGGCTGGAAACGCTGGGTGTGCATCAGGGATACAAGCTGCACAGCTAAGGAATGAATGTAAGAGCTATTAGCATTGATGAGATGGGCAGTGGCCTCTGTGGGGAGCTGTGATTTCTGCTTTTAGTTTCTCCTCTCTGCTCCAAACCAAGCTAGATGCCGGATAGGCTTGGCTGGTCCATACACTGAAATCCAGTTGCACGACGGAGTCTGCTTAGAAAGCCTGGGCAGCTGTCCTAATTGGCTCCTTAGCTCTAAAGCTCTCCATGCAACTTACCAGCTCGCTGCTAACCTCATCTCCAGCTGGAAGGGGCCTAAACCATGGGCAGGCATAGCTGTGTCCTGGGAGGATGGGGATCCTCGTGGCCAGAGGCTGTAGTTTGTCCACCCGACCTCAGCATTCCCAGAAATTTACATTACGCATACTTATATATCCCCATATATACGTATATATATATAAAGTATACATATATACACATTTTGCTGGCAGCTGAGATAAAAGGATATAATGAAAATGTAAACGAAAAACTTTACACCAGGCATGGCCTGACAGAGGGAAGATTGATATCCCATGATGCTTTGTCTTGATGAGACAATGAAAAATAACCACCACGGCAGCTGTGTCAATATCAGACTTGGTAATGCACCACTAGCTGTGGGTTTTTATTTAATCCGCTTTGCTTTAAGATGATAACGGTTGTTACTTTTCAATGCCTGTCTGTCAGCACCCTGGCATTGCAATATTCCTCCGCAGCTTTGCGAGCGGGTTTCATTTATTTTAAAATACCATTTCACACACTGCTGACTTTTAACAGTGTTCCATGTGAGTTTGGGAGATTGAATAGTGACAGAAACAACACTTTTTATGAGAATACAGAATATTAAAAATGGGGCACAATATACAGATGGCAGTTTTCACTACAGCTTGTTTTTTTCCCCCCCCAACCTGCTCCTGCTACTCAGCTTCCCACTGAATGCATTTGTAGTAACACCATAAATGTCACTTTCACTGACTGCCTTTTGGCATGTTATTTAAATGGGAATGCGGCTCTTGCTGCTGCCACCGCTGCATTGAGGCTGTGTTTTGCAGCAGTGCACGGCCCTCCTTCACCCGGCGCATCTTGGAGCGGCCAAAATAGCAGCCCCGGCCGTGCTGGTGCAATGCTGTGTATCTCTATGTGCACTCCTGCCTCTCTCTGGTTGGACTGGGGTTGATCGCTGCAAGCCATCCAAGTGCGCTTTGCTGCTCGGTGAGATACTTTTCTCTCTACTCAGCTCCTCTGAGGCTCACATCTTGCCAGCGAAACGCAAAGTCGTTTGCTGCTGGGATGGCACCAAGAGGCGGATGAGACCTGCAGTTGCTAACTGCTGCTTTTAACTCCTGGGGCTCTTTTGGCTGTTTTCTGCCGAAAATCTGGCTGTTTGCTCTAGCTCCGTTGCTGTGGCGTTGAAGGAGCCCTGTCCCCTCCAGGTTTCCTGGGGCTGCTAGTGTTAAGTGCTGCAGCCACCCAGCAGATCCCTCTGCAGGCCTTACGCAGCCACATGCAGCTCCAAGGCTTGGCGTATGGAGAGCTGTGATGGCTGACAGTCTTTGGCAGTCCCAATCCACCTCCTGTCATGGGGCTGTGGATAACTGCCATTCTTTGAGTGCTTGTCCTGAAAGAGCAGAAGGGAATGGGGTAAGTTGAGGGCTTGCTCTGCTTTTTCCCATCCAAAACACTTGCCCGGGTGCAGCTGGAGATGATCAGCGACCTCCAGAAACGCCCTCCTCTCAGGAACAGGTGAGAATTTTGCTGGCTTTGCCCCATGGAAGCCTCTGAGGGAAGAGAGTGTCAACTGCTGTTTGTGTCCTGGATGCTGTGGGTCACTTTGCTGACCTGAAACATCTGTGCTCCCTGCTTTTCCTGCTGCATGCCAGCACTTTGAGCTGTGATCCTGTAAATTCGGGAGGTCTCCACCCAGCAACACTTCACCCGGTGTGGAACACATCCATTAGAGAGCACAGTTCCTTCAGCGTGGGTGAGAAAAAGCTGGGGCAAGCCTGATCCCTATGCTTCTTCCCCATTGCCACAGCCCTATAGCTGGCGTGTCCTCTGTGCTTACTCCCTACCCTCTCTATCACAGCATCTATAGGGATGGATTGCACTCCCATCTTGTTCTGAGAGATGTGGAGAAGGATAGGTGTTATTCTCTTTGTCCCTGCAAAATGCTTTCTTGTTTTAACCTCTGAGAGCTGGAGGCTCGTTCTCCCTGGGCATATGTGCACTGTATAAAATAGAACGACCTGAAACCTCGTTATTTCCCCTCTCTTAATATTTTCCCAGTTACAGATTGCATTATTGCAGGACGAAGCGCATCTGAATGCCTCCAACTCTGCTGGGAGATGGGGAAATTTGTCCTTTTCTGTTCCAGGGGGACAGAAGTGTGCTGTTCCTGGCTTTGTAGGATGCATTGGCATCAGACTCTTTTAATGTACGTAAAGCTGTTTTCCAGTGCAGGCTGAATCTTTTCCCCTCTGGGCCCCGAGGGAGCGTGTGGCGGGGGCTGGGAGGAGCAGGATGAGCCATTACTGAACAGGTTGACTTTTTAAAGAAAATGTGAGCTGTTTGAAAATGCTCTTCCAATGTGCAATGTTCCAAGCAATCCCGGGAGATGGATGAGCAGCGAGAGTGCAGGTGAGGCAGGCAGAGGCGCAGGAGAAAACGTTACTCTCGCGTCTCTGTCCCAACAGGAATAATTTCCACATAAATAGCACCTATCTGTTATTTAACACTTAAATCATCAAAGTGTCCATCAATGCGGAGCTCTTTTGTGCGTGGCGCTCTACAGATGTGAAAGTGTGTGGATGGGGAAGCGTGAGATGGTTTATGGCTCCTGCGTTAGGACAAGGAGATGTTGCGGGTGACCTCTTTGCGGCCCTCGCACCCCATCATCTATTCATCACCTATCATAGCTGTTCTCCGTTGCACAAAGTTTGCCATATATTTCATTAGGTAGGAGCGTGGCACGCACAAATCAGGTCTGCGGTCTGGTTTGCTAGAGCTAACCTAGGGAAACTAAACTTTCCTTCTGGCGTCTATGTAAAATCACTCAGCTGCACCTCTGCGTGGGATGGCATTGTGCCAGTCAATAGCAACACTCCATTTGCATGATCTGTCTGAAGAAATGTGTGCATCATTAACCCGATCCTTTCTGTGTTCTTGGAAAGAACGTAGAATCATAGAAAGGCTTAGGTTGGAAGGGACTGGAAAGATCACCAAGCTCCAAGCCCTGCCATTGTCCCACAACAGCTCGGGCTGCCCTATCCAGCCCGGCCTTGGGCACCTCCAGGGATGGGGCACCCACAGCTCTGGGCAGCCTGTGTAACATGGCAAGATGGATAATGTGGATAAGCCTTTGTTACAAGACTGATGCCAGCTTGGAACGTTTTGGCCTCGCTCTAGCACCTCTTAAAAAGAGCTACAGTGTTTTCATGGTGCAGGTGATTGTCATTGGTATTTGTTCAGTTGTTCTCCAGCCTTACCTAGCGTGGTTGCTGAACTGCAGACCACCGTGCACTACTCCTCACAGCTTCCTTGGTAAGAACTAGAAGAATGCTGTAACTAATCTGAGATAAAGGTTCCTTCATGTCCCACTGCCTCTGTGGGTCTCATTTGTTTTCCATGCAACTGGACAGTGATGCTTCATGTGCAACAAATGGGGAAATGCACTGGGTAAGGGGACGCTGTTACGGCTGGGTGAGTTATAGTGATGTGAGAATCGTGGATCACATCTGTATCTCAACTGTGAACCTTAAGGAATGTGTCTTTCTAGTGATGATGGACAGCATGCCTCACATGCCCTGGGAATGTGTCTCTTAGCTCCCGGCGTGGCATTTCTGGAGTACCAGGAAAGCAACAGGAACACCAGACAACAGGATTTTCCAAGACAAACTAGAAATGGAGCCCACCTTTAGGGTGATGGTCAGAAGGCATTTCTAGCAGCTGTTTTTTGTTCTCCCAGGAAGATCCGTTCAGGTGAACCACCAAGTCAACTCATTGCTTCCAAGGATTTAGATTTGTATTTCCACTGTGTGGGAGATTTTATTTTTAAAGCTGAGTGTTCATAGCCTAACCATGAAGCTCGTGTATTTCCACACCACCTAAGCAAGCTGTCCTCTCTTTTCTTCTCTTTGCACAGGTAGGATTAGATCACGCACACTGCTCATCTGCTGCATGCTGCTGGGCACAGTGCAGTTGGCTGATCTGCAAGTCTATCCGTGTGCCCTGTTGAGAGAGGTTTCTACTGTCTCTGGAAGAAAACAAGTTTGTCCAAGGAACAGCAGCAGCCTTTGGATTATGGAAAAACACAGAAGAAAGTGAGTAGGTACCAATTGCTTTTGTACTGACTCCTGTTGGCTGAGGTAGATGCAGTTAGGCTCTCAAGACAGTAGATTTGGGTGTTACTGGTCTTCGCTTACTAGAGTGGAGAGATTATATCTAGGGGTGGCCTGTGGAAGAATGTTGCATGTGGTTATGTGGAGGTAAGGAGCCAGGAGGTCAATGCAGTGTGCGTGTAGGAGGCAGGTGGATTTAGGAAGGGATATTGTTCTCCTCTGACCCCAGTTTGGGACCTGTTCTGGGATTTATGGGGCAGGAGTTGGCGATTTCATTGCAGACCTGGTGCTGCAGTGGCTGTTTTTTTTCTGTCTTGCTTCGCATCTTGCTTAGGCTCTACAGCTCTTAGCACCTATGGGTGCTGAGCCTTGAGGAAGGCTGAGATGAGTTACAAGGTTGAGCACTGAGGAAATTCAGGGTGGTCGCTGCATTATAAGGATGGGAATAATCCATCTCTGGGAGTTCGCATGTTGTTTGCCAGGCGAAAAAGCTGTAGGTGATTGTACAATGCCCGCCAGCCCCGAAGGGCTGATGTGTCACCTGCACTATGTGTTCCCTCCACTGCTGCTTTTTTCCCAGCATCCCGTAGTAAACTTCACGCTGACTCTTCACACGTGGTAGGTGTGAGAAAGGCAACCTGCAAGAGGCCCGAGCCGTGCTGCATGCAGGGTTACCAGTTCCCTGTGCAGAGCACTGGATACCAGTGGGAGTTTCCAGTGCTTCCCCCCCTTTATTCCAATACTTTTATTGTTATGGATAGCAGTATGGGTACCTGGTAACTCTTTCGTGACAGTTGCTGTTTCAGAAGCTATTAAGCTTGCAGATGAGCAGTTCTTTGTCTCATCTTTCACATGACAGTATCTTTAGAGTTCTACCCATCTGGAGTCTGAGTCAAAGTCAGATTTGCTTTATGTTAAAACTGCAGATCTGGAGAGTTACACCGTGTCAGCAGAGGAGGGGGGGAGAGCCTTTTGGTAAGAAGATGAGGGAGATGTGGGTACAAAATGGCAGCATTAAATCTTAGTCAGTGGATCTAAGGAGGGATTATGCCTTGCTACGTGAAAAAAAAAACAACCCATCAGAGAATGGGCTTTTATGTGAATAGAAATGATACACGATTTTTGAGCATGCTGGAATCCTCCCTCTGTAATGGACTGCTTGTTCAGATGTTATCCTTTAAGTTCATTAGCTTTGTCCCACCCTCCATTTGGCATTTCAGTGTATTCTAAGTATGTTCCAAAACACCGCTTGTATTCCATTTGTGCTTGAAAATATGGGCTGGGATGGCGTTAGTTCCCCTTGCATTATCTCTTGCTTTGGATCTGAGTATTGATATGATTTGAAGGATGAAATACGGGTTCACGTATTTACCATGCTGCTCACTGTAGAGCTAGGAAATTACTGACTTGACACCTTCCGTTCGTCTCTGTGTTTTCAGTTACGTGTGATGCTCCCTGCCAACAGGGGTGAGTTATGGATGGGAGCTGCTGGGGTTTTAATCTTCAATGCTGCATGCTGTAAGCTGAGTTTTTCAGAGGGCTCCGGTTCTGCTTTCAGATGAGGGTTTTGCTGTTGAAGTGAGGTGATGCTGGAGAAATGCATGCCCCTGGCAGTCTTTGGGCCTAGAGCCATAGAACCCTTTGAGTTGGAGGGGTCATCTGGGCCAACTGCCCTGCACGGAATGGGGATGGAACAGACCTCTCCGTGTCTGTGTCAGCATTATTTGTGTGTGTGTGTGTGTCCTTTCTGGTGCTCCATGACCCCCATTGCCCCTCTGAACGTCTTGCTGGATCTAGAAGGAAACATCTGAGTTTGCTGTGCACACGGGAGCCGTGGGGATGCATGGATGGGATGATGCCATTGCACAGCACAAGATTGCAAACAGTTCTTGGGTGTGAATAATTTCCCCCGCCTCCCTTCCTTGTGTGGTTTCTATTCCTAGCTTGATTATGTTTGAATGGCCTAAAAAAGACTAAACAAAAGCCCCCACAACAACAAGCCAACATGTATGTCTCCCAAAATGCTGTTTTGTACTCCCACTTGATCTCCTCATCACTCACGAGCCTTGTTTCTTTCTCATCGTGCTTTTGTTGCCTATTTTAATTTCTCTGGGCATGAATAACGTCTAAAGGGTGCAGCCAGAGTTTTTCTTTCTATTTCTTACGCCCTTTGTTTTTATTAACAGACAGCATGTAAAAAGTGGTGTGAAAATACCTTCACCGTTTCCAGCGATGCTGTATCCATCTCTTGCTGTGGTTGACCCTCTGACCAAACAATATCTTCAGCTGCTTAGATACCCTCATTAAAACCATTAGGTTAAGTGCTGAGGACAGAATGTACACGCTGTACCTTGAGTTCCTAATCACAATGGAGAGTGCAGATTGGCACTCCCCTTTATTACAAGCAATTCAGTGTCTTGGATGAGGCAGTTAATTGGTTCTTTATTGTTTATAGCCTCAATTTTTATTTTACTTCCTGTTAGTGAAACCTCGTACCCTCTGCTTCTGAGTGTTATCTATTTATATGGAGAAAACGTGAAGGAATTCTACACGATATTTGTTTGTGTGCAGATTTTGATCGAAAAGCCATTTTTTCCCCCCCACTGCAATGCAAAATCCCAATGTGTAAATGGATCCGAAACTCCCGCTGAGCTCTGAGTCACGGCTCAGAGTCCCAAGGTGAGATGAGGGGCCATGGAGGGTTACGTGGGGGAGTGAAACTTAAGGAAAATTGCATTAGAGACTTTCCATTTGTTTGCCTGCTGCTTTCAAGGACTTAACAGCCACAGAGGTTAGAAGCTTGTAATTATCCTTTAGCACGACCGCTGTGGCTCTCATGCGATCGCTTGCCTCCAGCAGCTTGGAGCTTGGGAAAAGCTCCTAAAGTACTGTAAGATGAGGAAAGCTCGAGGGTTTGGGAAAGCTGCATTGCAAATCTGAACTTCCATCTCTCTGGAAATGTTGGGGAATTGCTTTGTCATGAATGTGGCTTTGCGTGTCAGGTGAGGAGGAGCGCTCAAGTGTTTGCACGCGTGAAGTAATTGCAAAGCAAGCTGTTTTGTACTAAAACACAAGCTACAGAGCCACACTGTATGCTTAGACAACCAACATATTGTATTCTACATCTAAGAAAAGTCCCGTAAGTGGGGGAATTTGCACTTGGGTGAACTGAATGTGATCCAATGCTCTTGCAAAGCAGAGGAGCGGAGGGGTGGCTGTCGCCACGCCAGTCAGCAAACGTGATCCCAGCCTTGTGGTTGGAGGCTGCCACAAATCCGTCTGACTCCCTTTGTGCAAAGGGAGGAGGGTTTCAAGTGCTGAAATGCCCATTTGATTGAGAAGGTGACACTGGGGACATTGGTTCATTATGGACTGCTGAGGGCAGGAAATGCCGGGGCTAAACTTTAACCTTTCCGAGTCGAGCGGAGGTTGTTTTCCTTTCCAATCAAATTGGGGCCGTTCAGGTCTACACTGAGCTGTAGGTTCCAACCTTGAGAAGCATGTTCATTGTGGGTCACTAATTACGGGCAGGAGGGAGGGCTGACATACCTCTCCTGGGATGCTTGGTAGAAAGGTCATACACAAAGCAGTCAGGGAGAAATATATTTGTTTCTTCTGCGAGGCAGTCATTTGGGATGGGAGCACTCCTGCGCTCGCTGGGCAGAGGTGTTTATTGATGGGGAAGTTAGCCCTTGGAATGCTCTTCTGGTCCTAACTTTGTAGCTTTGCAGTCCTACAAACATTGAGATTGTGCGGAAATGTGGCCAATAAGCACTCATAAAAATTATGAATCCAAGTCCTGAGAGCATTTATAGTTTACTATGAGTGCAACTGTCAGTGCTGGAGACGTAACGAATCCTTGTAACTCAGTGAGTGTTCTCAGGGCTTGTGCTTAGTCAATAACCTTAGTCAAACCTTTGAGTTGGAAGAAACCCTTAAAGGTCACCTGATCCCACTGCTCCGCACTGAACAGGGTCACCCACAGCTCCATCAGGCGCTCAGAGCCCATCCAGCCTGACCTTGGCTGTCTCCAAAGATGGGGCATCTACCATCATTGCGTCCCAGTGCTCCGCCATGCTGTTGGAGTGCATCCCTGTGGCCCTGGGCTGCTCTGAGCCTTGCAAAGGAGGACGGGTAGGGGACCTGCCCTGCAGCCCTGACTGTAGTGGCTGCAGGCTCTGTGGGAACTTGCTTTTGCATATGTAAGCCCCAGGTTTGCAGTCATTCTTAGCCCCACAGGGAGCTATGAACACTTATGTTAGCTGTGCTTACAGCACGTTATTCCTTAGCTCTGCACTTACGCAGTGCCGCTAAGCACCTGCTAATGCTCAGGAGCATTTTTAGCCATGCATAGCTTGATTAAATACAAACCGAGTCAGATATGCAAGGGAAATGTGGCTGTGTTCATAGAAAATCCGTGCGCCTGTAGCTAGATGTGGGTGATCGTAAGTGGGTGTTCTGTATCCCAGCAGGCTCCTGGTGATAATGTCACTTTGCTACCTGTGATTGTCACTGTTGGAATTGGGTAGGGCAAATACTCCCTACGGGCATCAAAAATTTCCTTGCTGCTTTACAGAGATTAAACAAAAGCAAGGGATGTGGCTCCCGATCACAAGCAAGTCCCTTTGATTTACAGCCTCGTGGGCAAGAGTAGAGCGACTTACAAACACTTGGAGAGCAATTTATAGAAGGAGCACAGTGGCAGTGAAATAGCTTTGGAGCCTGCAAGGTGCTGATGAAATGCACACCGTTTTCATCGGAATCCACTCCTAGCTGCTGTGTAAGTTGTCTCTAAATCCCACTGCCTCTCTTTGAGGCTCAGGGCCAGGTATGCAGCTTGGGGCAGGTGGTCCTAAGCTCACAGGGAAATGGGTTGTCGGATGGGAGCTGCCTGGGAGGTGGGTGCAGCCTGCCCGTGGGCCCTGCTGAGGAGGGCTGGGGATGTTCCTCCCTGGGAAGAGCTATCTGGGCTGCATGCGGGCCAAGGCGAGAGAAGAGCATGGCTATAAGTAAATTGTCAGCCGCCTTTCTGCGTGTGTCCTCCCCTCGCTCCTGCTTTCTCCTCACCGACATATCAGCGATGTTTATTAAGAGATGACAAGTCTATCAGGCCTCATAAGCAGCCTTTCACAAGGAGGAGATCTTATATCCAGAGAGCATCATCAATCTTGTCTCTGCTCTGCTCTTCTGAGCAGCTGATAGCAAACAAGGCTCCATCCTCTTCCCCCCTCCTTCCCACCCCTTCCCCTCTCCTCCCCTCCACCAAACCTCCGCAGCGGCGGTGGGAGCCAGCAAAAGAGATTGGATTTGCATAAAGCCTTTCTGGTAAAGAAATGGAAGGAGAGAAGAGAAACCTGGCTTCTCTTGGCAAACAGCGTGGCTCTGGGAAGGCTTCCCCCACTGCCTATGCTAGGGATGGTCTAGGCATGCAGTGAAATGCACCCCAGCTCGCTGTCTGCAGCGGAAGGCTGATTTACTCTGGGGGGATCTGCACTGAGCAGGTCAGTGGACAGGCAGAGAGCAGAAAATCGCCATCCCGAACGAGGCTGCGGTCCAGCTGTGTCCTCGCAGGCGTGTGTCATTGCTCCTAAGGGAAGGGGCTGTTGTGACAGGACAGGGGGAAACGGTTTCAAACTAAAAGAGGGGAGATTTAGGTTGAATGCAAGGAAAAGGTTTTTTTTCAGTAAGGGCCATGAGATGCTGGCCAGGCTGTCCGGAGAGGTAATGAGTGCACCATCCTTGGAGACACCAAGGTCAGGCTGGAGCTGACCTGATGGAGGTGTAGGTGTCCCTGTTGACTGCCTGGCCATTGCCTGTGAGCACGGGCTGGCAGCAAGATTGTCCTTTGTGGGACAGAGTGTTAAAGCAGATGTATCATCTTTTAGGACCGGAGAGGGAGGGCCAAATGCAGAAAACCCAGCACAAAGCCTCGTAAATCCCACCTGAGAACAGGAATCATCACACTTGTTTCCGTTCCCCAAAATTCATCACCTCATGCCTTGAGGTGGTGAGAGAGGGGGCCGGATCCTGCATTTATATAGATTTGATAAAGGCGGTTTTGCAGCTATCAGGCTTGCAAGTGCAGGATGGAGATGTTGATGCGTTACGACGCGAAGCATTGCCAGAACTCACGTATCTGGATTGTTTTCCTCCTTAAAATCCAGGTAGGTGTGGATGTACCTCACCAAGTTCTGCACAGCCAGACAGTTTCCCTTTGAAGACATATCAGAAAAGCTGGCAATCTCGAAGGGTTCCCATTAAAACTTTATGATGAGAGATGGAACGCAAACCTCGCGGAATATTCAGGGCATAAAAACTAACCCTGTGTGAAATCTCCCACCGGTCCCTCCAGGAGGACGTGTACTTCCAGAGGAGGAGGCAGCAGTTTATGCTCCGTTTTAAGACTCCTTGAGCACCAGCATGGCAGAACGAGCCACCTGTGTAACAGATCCTCGTGGGACATGCGGTGGGAAGAAATACGAGGTTTTCTTGGAGGCATTTGAAGTCTGATCTTGCTCCCTGGAGCTCGGTGGGAAAGCTGTTAGCGTGCACGGCGCAGGCTTGAGCGTGATGAGAGCTGATGGGCGCAGGAGGGCTGCGTGGTGGACGTATGTGTGCATCTGCTCTTGGAGCCCAGATTGCCTCAGCTGTTTATGAGGGTGGATAGTGATAGGACAAGGGGGAATGGTTTTAAACTGAGACAGGGGAGGTTTATGTTAAGTATTAGGAGGAAGTTTTTCACCCAGAGGGTGGTGATGCACTGAACAGGTTGCCCAAGGAGGCTGTGGATGCCCCATCCCTGGAGGCATTCAAGGCCAGGCTGGATGTGGCTCTGGGCAGCCTGGGCTGCTGGTTGGCGACCCTGCACATAGCAGGGGGTTGGAACTCAATGATCATTGTGGTCCTTTTCAACCCAGGCCATTCTATGATTCTAAGGTTCAAAAGCTTTCTGCCACATCCCTTGAGACGCACGGAATGTTTGGGGAGCAGGGGGTGAAGTTGCTTCAAGACTTCTCACAACGACCTGGTCCGTAATTTGGTTTGTATTGAATAAAGACTGAGATAAAGAATTGGAAAGAAGAGAGGAAGAGACAAAGTGGCTCTTTTTTTAATATAAGTTATTTTGTATTTTTAAAAGAACTGCTAGGAAATGATCTGCTGTGTTAATTAGTTAATGACAGAGGGGCAGTGGGAGCTGGCCCATTTGACTCAGGCTGGTGTTGGTGACTGCCCCAGCGCAGTGTTTTAGAGGGAGATGGAGGCAACTGTAGAGCAGGTGGCAGTGGTTGTGACTTACTTCCATTCTTCTCGCTGTCTTTCAAAGGTCATTTGATGCCCAAGGGCTTATGTCCCTTCTAAAATTCTGTAACGTTATGATTGTGTCATTAAACTTGCTGTCTGTAATAGCCAACATTACCCTTTTAATGCATACACATTCCCCTCCTGCCCTCATCCTCGGGAGTGGGGAGCTGGATGTGTTCTTAGCTCTGTCTGACACATCTTTGCTGTCCCTGCACTCCCTGGATCCAAGGGCAGGCAGTGCCAGCGCTGCAGTTTGAGCTTTGCTTGCTTTGCTACAGACACAGCAACTGATGCCACACGTTCTGTTTTTGTGAGGCCTGCATTTTCCCAAAGGAAGCTGTTAGTTAGCTACTGGTGGGCCTTTTGGAGGCGAGGTGCTTGCTGCTGGCTGTGTAGGAGGACACAGGCTTGCTTTGGGCTGCAGCATCCTTTCCCCAGAGAGGCGTGCTGTGTCCCTGGCTGGTTGCTCCATCACGGCTCAGCCTGGGCCAGCAGCCAGAAGGGCAATTAGCACTGAGGGAAATTACGTATTGCAAGTTCACCACTACCTCTGCACCTCTGTGTTCTGGTATGCAAGTGGCTTCGTGCAGTCCATATCTCTTTCCCTGGGGTAAACGGGCACAGGGCTTTCTGCACCCATGCGGGATTATATTTGTTTATATCTCTGTGCTGCTTTGGTGTTTGGGATGTTTGTTTCTCTAGGCCAATGCCTTGCTACGAATGGGGAGAGGTGGCTGTAACACATCAGCTTTTGCTGCTGCCTGAGCCTGTAGTTCATGTGCAGCTGGCTGTTGCTTTGCAGAGGGGCTCGGTGGCTCAGCCCCTCATAGACAGTGATCCATCACAGGCTCACACGACCTCATGGTGTAGGCACAGCTGTGGAGATAGGCTGCAGCAGGAGTGGAGCTGGAATTACCTCCCGTCCCCTGGGATGGGCAGAGTGGCAGAGGTCACTGTGAGGAGAGGCCACTGGAAGAGCACACAGAGGAGCCTCCAGCTGGGGCTGGCTGGGGGTCAGGAGGGAGATCAGATCACTGATGCTGCAAGTCTTTCAGCCACAGAGCGGACCTTTCTGTGTCCATGCTGCTGCAAGTTGCATTCCATGCAACTTGGGGGTATTGGTGGCAGGCTGAATGTGAGCCAGCACTGTGCCCTCACAGCCCAGAGGACCAACTGTATCCTGGGCTGCATCAAAAGAAGTGTGGTCAGCAGGGTGAGTGAGGTCATCCTGCCCCTCTGCTCCGCACTGTGAGACCTCATTGGGAATGCTGTATCCGGATGTGGAGTCCTCAGCACTGGAGAGACACAGACCTGTTGGAGTGCATGCAGAGAAGGGGCACAGAAATGGCCTAAGGGATGGAATGCCTCTCCTATGAGGACAGGCTGAGAGCTGGGGCTGTTCGGCAAGGATAGGAGAAGGCTCTGGGGAGACCTGAGAGCAACCTGTCAGTATCTATAGGGGCTGTAAGAATGACGGGACAGACTTTAGCAGAGTCTGCTGTGATGGGACAAGGGGAAATGGTTTCAAACTGGAAGAGGGGAGATTTGGATCGGATATAAGGAGGAAATACCAGAGCTATGGCCAAGCCAACCCCATGGCTGGCTTTTGCTCTGCCTCCCAGGTTCAGGGGCAGCATTGGGGCTCTGCCTTCAGACACCAGCGTGGCTGCAGCTCTGCTGTGGCTGATGGCCCCGCAGCCAGTAATGAGCTCACAGGAGCTCTCCTCGCTCCTCTGAAACGCCGTGACTCACATCTGACCGCCGAGAGGAGCAGCTGCAGCCTCCAGGAGAGCCCGTAATGAGGCCAGGATCTCCAGCACAGGGCCTGCTTTCTGTCAGCTCTTGGAGGAGACCGCGGGTAATTACCTCTCCTGTCTGCTCTTCTCCGCTGCCGGCTTCGCTTCAGGTTCAAACGCTCCCTGACAGGGAGAAGGGCTCTTAGATACGTAATTTGAAATTCTGATGGCATGTTGTCAGGTCAACATGCTGCAACATGGGAAGAGATTTTACATCATAAGGACTCCGGTGTCACTCTTGGCTACGGTGCTCGTCTGGCACGTTTCTACCTTCCAAGGGTTTGATTTCCAGCTTCCTCGCAGCGGGGTTTTAGCTGCGTATTATCTCTCCAGACCTTTGTGGTCTGTGGTCATCTGGTCCCATTCTGGGGCTGGTTGGGGATGGGGTTGTCCCACTCTGCGCTATGCAGCCTCACCTGGCTTTATGGTGTCCTGTGGCTCCCTGGCACTGGAATGGGCGGTTGCTGTCTTCTCTTTTTGGATGCTAGGCCTATTCCTATGGAAAAGAAGACAGAAAAAAGCCTTTCTTTTGAAATAACCGATCTAAATGCTGCAGGAAAACCTTTTGTAAGAGTTCAGTATGGCATTTTATCATTTAACTGGCCTCTGTGTCCATATGCTGTGCTTTGGGAGTCAGATAACGTGCCTTCTGTTGTGCAAAGGGACATCAAATGTGAAGGGCATCGCTTGGCCATCAGGGAAGGATGTAGGTTCATAACCTCCTCACCTGCCATTGGTAGGACTGTGCGGAACTTCTGCTCTTCAAGGACACCTCTTCCCTGTAAACTGTGTCACGCTCTGCTCCTGTGCAACGGCGTGGCTGCTTTGCAAAATGGCCTTGCTGGAAAGCAAGCCTAATCAGAAAGCAATAGCCCTGATGTGAACTGAGAAATTGTTCCTGCTCTGTGATGACGGACTGAAGGACACTTCTGGATAACTGTCTCCTGTTCTTCTAGCCTGTAAGGGAGCTGGTCTGGCCTGCCCCACCACAAGCTGAACTAGTGGAATCACTGCTGAGCAAACCTGGGGAAAGCAATGGCACGGATCTGCAGAAGAACAGTCCTGATGTAACCTCTCCAACAGCAGCCCAGGTCTGGGGTCATGTTTAGAAACAGGAACAGGATAGTGCCTCTATCTGGATTGTAGTGATGCTGAAACCTGTCACGGAGAGCGCCTTGCAGACGCAAAGCGAATGGTTGGGATTTGGGGTAGGTGTTTGGCTTTGCTAGTGCTACATTAACTTACTTTTCTCCACGGCTGTTATCCTTTCAGCCAGGAGGTGGCTCTGGAGCACGCTGTGGAGCTGGGCACAGCTCGGCGTGCATAGCCAAAGCGACAGCGAGAATCTGTGTCCATCACCAGCTCGCAATGGAAGGCAGATGGCCTTCCTTCTAGCTTCCAGACGGGACGCGTGCGTATCCTCTGACACACATATGCAAAGGCAGCTTCGATGCATTTCCAAATGCTCCTGACATTGTGCGCTCTGATGCAATGTTTAGGAAGTGGGGAACATGCTTCTGGTGATGGTAACATACGCTTGGCTCAGACTGTCCTTGGGGAGCTGAGGGTGACTCCAAACACGCGTCACACCAGATGTAGCCTGTTCTCGAGAGCTCCAGGCCTGCAGAGAAAGCTGTTGTGTAAAGCAGCCATTCTGAGCCCTCTGAAAGAGGGGAGCGGGCCTGGTGCTCACCACATCCCCAGGGGAAGGGTAACGCAAGGGTGGCAAAGCATTGACAGAAGGAGCACAGAGGAGCGTAACCGCTATCTAGGAAGGCGGTAGCTGCCCAGGCTTTGGAATCTGTGCCAAAACTTATGCCTGGGGCATGCAGGGCTGCCAAGTCTAAATGACTCGCACTATGTCATCCTTGGGCAGCG
>PPHD01006752.1:0-10832 GCA_002909625.1 Bambusicola thoracicus
CAAAAAAAAAAAAAAAAAAGTTAAAGAAGTAAATGGAAAGCAGAATAAAATGCTGACATAGGCAAAAACTGACCACGATAAAGGCTTTTTTTTTTGTTTTTTAAAGACAGGTGAATGCAATAGAGACCATGTTTTATAGCAACTTCAAGGACACTGACAGACAACAGATGGGAGAAATTTAGCAAATCATGACACAGAATAGTGAACTTCCGTAACTCCTATAATGGGGAAAAAACATGAAGTATCATATAAAATTAAGAAGAAGGTTCAGAGCAAACAGAAGAAGGCAAATTTTTATGTAATTCACACTAAGTTGCAGAAGAGCTGGTCCTGTGAGGATGAATGCTAAGAACTTTCCTGGATTCAAAAGTGTCTGTTCAGTTTCTTGGAGCAAAAATCCACTGGGGCTATTAAGCAACAAGAAACCACCTCTGGGTCATAAAATCCCTACACTACAAACTCCTGCAGCCTACAAGTACAATTTCATGCCTGACAAGTTCCCGTGCCTCTCTTAAGCATCTGCTATTGACCACTATTTAAAAAAAGGAAATAAAAAAAATGAATTGGGCTAAATATATCATCCTGGTAGAGAGGATCTGCTCCATCTTCGCTCTAGGAGAACTTCCTAAGTAATTGACTGAGGAGTGAGATTGCAGGATTTGAAGAATCTATCAGCTTTCCTGCCTAGCTAAATTCCTAGCTGTAGGCCCTCCCAAATCACTTCCAGTGTATTCACATTCAAGGCAAATATAATGAAAAAAAGTGTAAACTGCAATATAACAATGCAGAAGAATACACGGATAAAAACTGATGATGAATACATTTCAGTTTAAAATCTGGAAAAAAATGTCTAATATCTCAGACAATGACTGGAATAAGATTTCAGTAGAAACAATGAAATAAATGACTACTTTTAAGATTGAAGTTGAACACAGAAGAGATTACATCCCATAATTTCCTGTGAAATGTAGATTGGACACATCAAGACAAAAGATTCTTTCAAGTCTTATGCTGCTAATGGAGCCCTTGATCTCAAATAGGACCTTGGCAAATTAAGCTCCAGAAGAAAGAATCCAATTTGTTTTGTTTTGTTTCATTCAGGCCAAGGAACACAGAGGAATCCAAGGCACCTACAAGCAAACACAAAGCTAAAAACCAGCAGTTCCACAAAATGACATCTGACAGAATAAACACGAGGAATTAAGCATCACCTCCCACAGATCAAAATATAAGGACAATGTCAATAATGATAGTAGTAATAATGGCGGGGAGCAGGCCACAAAGAGATAGACAAGAGTCAGAGGTGAGACAAAAGCAAACAAGGTCCTAGAAACAATCCTCTGTAACAAAACGAATTTGGCTTATTTATCCAGAACTAATCTTTTATCTCCTTTGAATTATTGGGAGTACAAATATTACCTTATGCTCCATGGTGATGCCTAGATGAAGAAATTGCTATGGCTGAGAAATTAAAGCAGACACCATATTTTTCAGTTTTGAGTACAGTTGTTGTAAAATGTTTAGAAAAGTCACAATCGTTACACTTATTTCCTGTACTTGTGTCCCTCTTCCATTTGAATATTTGTACAACTGTACACGTGTGATTCCATCTTGAAAACAGCAAATTGTATAGATCAGAACATTAGCTATAAATAAGTATATCTTTCTTTGGTCTTAAAACCTGAATTCTTTCCAGGGGAAGACTGTAATTAGTATGACATGGGGGCTTTTAGCAGATGTGAAACCGGATAGATTGAGCTCTCCTATGAATAGCCTGAAACAAGGTCTGTCTTGCATGGTTTGTAGTAATGGAGAGGAAATTGAGCATTAAATACAAATCAACAATCATTCATTTCACTGCAGCAGCGGAGCAACAGAACTAGTGAAGTCACTCTTTTCAGCACCTTGCATCCTGCTGGACTTTATTTACGGCACTGAAGCTCCCATCTTTGGAAACGGCCACCTACAGGGTAACTCAAACAAAGAGTGATTAACAGAGAAAGCAATTTAAGGTGCAATTTTTATGCACAGCACCAGAGAATTGCCTTTAGATATATTCATTAGGCTATCATTCTAACAGCTTGAAGAGAGGTTAGTGCAGCATAGTACTGCAAGACACAGTAACGGTAGATATTAGCGGGATACTTGTACAATGAGTGAAGCTGGAAGATTTATTAGTTTTCTAATCCGAAGTCTGACCTGACTCTCCATTTAAAAGTTGAATAGGAAGTTGAAAATCCCCTCTAATGTTTTTGAGAGGTGTGAGGAGATGAGGAAAGCACCTGCAATGCATCACTCTGTTTAGATTGTAGCATGAAGCACTGGATTTGTTGGCTGCAGTGGTCTCTCAGTAGAGGGAACAGACAACAACGATCAAGGAGTTCACTGCTCATTATGTGTGAAGAGAAAAATTGAATGCTATCCACTGAAACACTGGAATGCTCTCCAGGTCAACAGCTCTAAAAAGCTGCCATAAGAAAGTCTGACTTAAGCTCTGAATAACTCAAGTTCATGCTGATGTTTAGATACAATTCTTTGAACAATTTAAAAGAAGTTAATATCTAGCTATTTAGCTGGCATTTGTGATGTCCAGCAAGCAAATACGAGTTCCAGGAAAATAAGGCTGTCTTAACTGTACTTACTATAATTGCTCTTCACAGTGCTCCCTAGAGAGAGAAGAATGCCACAATAAGGCTAGTTTGTTAATGACTTTTATTCCATTTGTTCCAAGCTGCACTGTTACCAATGACAAAGATATCAATATTAACTGCACTATCAGTTGGATTCACACACTGTCATATGCACTGCTTAGAACTACACTGTCTCCTGTGAAATAACACCAGACAATTGCTCCTTCTCAGTTAGCTCTTCCTTACCTTCAGACAACCAGTGCCCATCCCAAGGCATAAAGGCCTGCTGTGTGTAGCTTGTGTCTGCTTGTAAACTGCTCTTGGAGATGGTACTTCTACAAGTTCTATTATACAAGAAATAGAGTGAAAAAAAGAATTTCAAACAAAACAATGGTGTGAAATTCTTCCTGGGAAAATGATGATACATCTCACTTACTGGTTAGCTAAATAATTTAGGAAAAGATTTCTCTGTTTTCTCAACTTGATTACAGGTGAATACAAAGCTAACAAATCCATCGACCAATGCTACAGAACCTAAAGCATTTAGCCTGATTAATGTCACTGTTCACAGTGTTTTAGAAAACCGTAGTAAGTGAACTTAGAAGGGAAACTTGTTTAAACACAGCTAACTTAGAGAACAAATACATTAGCAGGAGAGCAAAGGCAGATATTTCTACTCCAAGTAGAAACATGAATTTGATAACTCCAAATAAAAAGATCTACACATTGAAAACATAAATCCAAGATAAGAAGTGATAGTATTTTCTAAGTTAAAATAGTATTCACTCTGTGCAACTTGTAGTTTCAGTTTATGAATCATAGGATAGGAAATACAATCCATATTTTTGTGTTGTATCCATAAAACATTTGTTTGAAAATAATAACAATAATGATTATTTTATGATCTCACAATGAAATGATTTGCCTTAGAGTTTCAAACAAACCAGCAGATGTTATAAACTTTCTACATAGGATTATAAAGCGAGAGTCAAAGAGATGGCTTAAACCAATCTGTCTTCAAATGATACCAAAAATGCAATATGATTTCAGAATATCTGACAATGACAGCATCTCTAAGCATTTTTATCTGATTCAGCACACTGCAGTTGAATTCATCAAAAGTCTCCTTTTAGGCTGAACTGGGTCACTGAGAAAAATCTGTGCAATTTTCAGCAGCTGATTAACTGGATGAACAATAAAAAACACCAAAAGGATCCAGTCAGCAAGCACAGTAAAGCTCTGCCCCAAGGTAGAAAGTTCTCAGCAGCTAAAAACAAACAGGAAAGCAGAAGTATAAACAGAATCCCAACCGAATGCCAACTTCAGCTTCATTGGTACTTTGTTCACCACAGTACCAAAACCTTCTTCAGACAGATTTAGGAGATGGTGGTGCATGACATGGAGAAGACAACTAGAGCATAATTATTCACTGATTCTCACAACACAAGAACATGGGGAGCTGCACTATTTGACTAGAAAGGAGATGTTTATTCATATTCCAATTACATGTGAATTCATTGGTGTGGAATGAACTTCACCCTTCTGTAACAACCAACTAACATTACAACAGACATGGTTGTTCCCAACCTCTTGTTTTACGTGTCACACAAATACATGAAAGTCTTCATGAGCTCCAAAAGAGTTCAGAGAACACACCAGCTCTATCACTGAGTCACAGAAGGCAAAGCGTGTGAAGTTTTGTCCTGTAAGCAGCCAGTATAAAAACTGAAATGTGGTTCATAAAAAGGAAGGACAGAATGCAACCTGGTCTTAGTGGAGCGGTCAGGAGACACAAAGGTCTGAAGCCTATCGGTCATCAGCTTCAGTTACACCGGCCACAAGCACCATCCATGACTATTAAACCCAAGCATTAACTGATTGATAGATTTGCTTTGAAAACAAAAGAAGGGAGTCTCAGTGATCAAAAATAACCAGTCAGCTAAACATCTATTCATATCATCCAGACAGGATACAAATCTACAAATCTACATCCTGTGGTAGATGACACACTGAAAGAATTTATTTATTTATTATCTCCCACATCTAAGAATAGCTCTTGTATATTGTTTCAACACTGTTGATACATGAAACTCAGGCTTATCTCACATTTTTTAACCATCAAAAGAGGCATTCTTTACCACGTTGACATATTAGTCATTAAGTAAATCATCGAGAAAAATGATTTAGAATTTAGACTTGACTTAGAAATTTGGTGAGCTTTTACAAGTGCAGCATGTCTACAAAGAAGCTCCTCACTACCAAACACAACAGCAATGATCCTACTTGTTTGGGAGGCAAGAATCTTCCTGTACTCCATCCTTTGAGCTCCCATGTTCTGATAATGACTGGATTAATGGTGGACAAAGACAACTGGACGTTACTGACGTACAGAGGAGGCCTTGATAATACATCTCCTTAAGCAGCATGGCTTATCACATTGGCCACAGTGTGCTTGAGAAATGGGGCTGGGAGTTGGACAGTTGGAGATGTAAATGGTGTCAGAAAGGATCTACACCAGCTACATGCCAGTAAAAGATCATACTACATGAAGTAATACTGAATGTTTCTATCTGAGTACAGCTTTAACGTTGCCAAGAGGAACAAACAAAACTGAGGATTTGTACCAAGACAGCTGCAAAATACAACCATGAGTTGAATTCCCCATCAACAAACATGCATGTTCCTGACACTGATGACTGTTAGGATACACTGTGCAAATACTAACAACATCAAAGGAAAATTTAAATGAGCACTGCTAGAAGACTGCCAAAACAGCATTCAGCTTCATTACTTTTTTGTTCAGCATGACAGACTGCTTGATTTTGGTAACTGTATCTTAGCAAAATAGCACAAGGAAGTACTCTCATACTTTCATTTTATATAACAAAAATCATACATTTATTTTAACTCCGCAAGGTATGCAGGATGATAATGGCGAACAGGATTGCTAATCTAAAAGGTTTCACACTGAAAATAACAGAATTAATAAAAACAGAGGCTTTTTTTCAAGAAAATTTTGAAGTAATTTCTTCTAATTTCACCCTGCAAATTACTTGCATTTTCCATCTTGCAGTGCTGTTGCGTTTCTGTGAATGCAGCACTGATGAATCCCAGTGGTAGATCAGCAACTCACAGACACAGAAGAACAGGTATTAGCACTGATTTAAAAGCCCCAAGGCCTACAGAGAGGAAAAAAATAAGGAAAACCAACAAAATTATCAAGGCTACCAAATTTCTTGTAATCAGACGTAGAAATTAAAGGGCCAAAGCCTCAACTAGTTCTGTACACCATTCCTCAGCATGGTACAATCTCACCTAATAAAATGAAAATCAGAAACATGTAATGCAAGCAATCAGGTTTTCAGACACCTGAAAGTCAACAGGAACTGTGTCTGCTTATGCTTAGGCTGTCTTTAGTCCATTATGTGAGCTCCATACTACCAAATAAGAATCCTACTTATCCAGCCACACGCTGTCGTCAGAAACATAAACACTGCACCACTGCATGACGGAGTCTGACTTTAGAGAGTAATACACAGGTATCTGCTGTGTGTTGGTTGGTAGAGCTTTGCTATTATGAACCACTCATATAAAAGCAGGCCTGATTGCTTCTCCGTGCCATTTTTATGTATAGCACTCATTAGCGCACAAACACTACTGGGGAAAAAGATTTCTAGTTCTTCTTTTTACTGGACCAATTTGGGGGGAGGAGGTTGGGAAGTACTGCTCGTTTTGGAATGCTAGCAATAAAGGCCATTACACTTAGTACTGACACCCTGTATAATTTGAAAAATGATGTGACTTTCAGGTAAACACGAGCATGCCATAAAGAAGGTGTTCTTATATTAATTAAAAAAAAAAAAAAATCAAGTCTGCAGTCTCTGGGTAATGAGCCAGAAAAGGGCCTGATTTTTAAAACATACATTACAAGGCATGAATTATGTCCTCAGCTATTTGAAGGCATTTACTGCCTATATTTTTTTTAAGCCTAAAGAATCTAAGATTGTCTTCAGAAACCAAGAAAACGCAGAATAGATATACTTGATTATATATCTTAGAATGCCATCCATAAAATGCTAAATCAATTTGAGCAGCAATACGGTATTTAAATTGCCACATTTGTACTGCAAATTACAACTGCTTCACAGAAGTCTTTTAACAATTATGGGAACTTTGCTATGGGCTTCAATGAGTCACAGATCTGAGCAGCTGATGGGAGTTTTGCTGAGTAAGAATTAAATACAAACCTCAGGGCTTGTTTGTCTGATACAAGTGCACAGCACCACTCAAAAGTTGCTTTTAACCAAGCCCTCAGTGAGGACTGTAGGAGTTGGCCAAACAAGCAGAAATAACACCACTTTCAAAAATCACTACCAGTACCATGAAATTGGATACCACACATTACCGTACTCAAAAGCTGAGAGTCTACTTATTTAATTTGGATGAGTTTTCGAATAACTGAGGACTAAAGTAATCTATGGTGGGCACAACAACATGCAGGAAATACTGCAGCTGATGTGTCATATACCCTTCCCTGTAGCTGTCGAAAGAGAACTCATAAACGCTTCTGAAGGGCCTGTGCTAGACGTGCCAAAGCACATTTTCTCAGTGAATGGCTTTCAAAAAAAAAATAGTGACAATTTAAAAATTAATTTAGGCTCAAAATGAATTTTTATTACAGATGGAGAAGACAGAAATAAAAATAAAACGGATATCATAAAGTACAATTATTATTTATTAATATTCTAAAACTCCAGGCAAGTTTGAGTTCTAGTATAGGGCAGACTGACTATAACGCTAAAAAAGCTAGGTTTATTTTCCAAATAAAAACAGAAATCAGAGTCAAGATGCTGGGTATGCTAAAAGTCACGTAGTATTTATAATTTTCAGAATGAGCAACTTGTAGCAAAATTCTTAGTCCCTCATGCACCAAAGTGATAGTCAGCACCCCCAGGTTTCATCAGCACATTTCACCTCACCACTACCAACAGAAATACAACAATTCACAAGGATGTGAGACTCAAGACTAAGGTAATGCTGAATTACCATAACTCCTTGACTTCTGAAAACATACAGACTGTATATTATAAATAGCTTTAATAGAAAATTCTTTCCCTCTACATTGTCAAGAGGAGTCATGACAAGCCTGTGGCAAGCGGAGGCACAGGAATATGAGCAGTGCCGTGTTCCAGAAGCCCACAGAGGACAAGAAAGGGATTGACTGCCCATTGAGACCACAGCCCATCAGGTTCACTTCCTCTACATGTCTTCAGAAACCTCACAGAGCCTGGTTATTTTCCAGACGTTAGCAGTTCTTCACCAAGTCTCTAAAGCCACTGGGCTATTAGATTCATTTTTAGTTTTACTATGAACACCTCAGTACAGGTGTATATGGCTGCAGTTAAGTTTATAAACAAACAAGTAAAAGCATAAAACACTCAACACATGCAAGCATAGGCTACTTGACAATCACTGTTAATGCATGAGTAACTTTCCCTCATGTTCGTGATCACTAACATGCCTCTAAGTGATTTAGAAACAAAGCAAAACAAAACACAGGTATATCATTATTTTCCCTTACACTTGGTTTACTTGTGTTCACCTGTATTTTGTTTCCTATGGCATATACTGCCTTTCCAATCTTTGCACTTCAGTTCATTTCCCTTTATAATTTCTGTTCAGTTGCCCTCCTCTAGAAAACAGAAATAACTCCTGCTCCATGCTATTAGGTAGCTCTCCATCTCCATGATCTTCTAATTAGTTAAGGGACTTTGTGCAATTCTGCAGACAAAGCAGTCTAAAAAAATGTTAGAATTGCATACTTTACAGAATAAGAGGTCACCAAACAGATAAATAGCTAACACAGTGAAACACAAATGTGCTTGTGCTGCAAAACGGCTCCCATACCTTGCTATGGACCTAATAGGCAGCCTCTGTATTATGTCAGTCCTCAGCACTACTAAATGCCAGCAGCATCTGAATGCATAGATTTCCTCCTTTCCAAATCTTGTAGTTGAACCACGTTACTATCACATTCAGCACGCAGCTTCAGATACAGACAGCTGTAGTGTGCTGTTACCTGGCAGTGCACAAGCATAGGCCCAAAGTTGGTGCATACACATTCGTGTCAAAAATGCAGCATTTCACTCTGATTTCCTGAAGCACTTGTCTGGATGTGAGGCAGCAACGTGACAACACTGGGCAGCAGGTGCCTGTGTGCCCTGCAAAGGGAACAATCCTACAGTAGGCCCAGCAAAGCAGACCATGCCCATCGCAGGGATGCCATGGGAGCAGAGGTTTACACTTGCTTTTCTTCACTTGCACAGAACCTCTCTGCCCACATTCTGAAGCAGCCTAACTTCTGTCTAAATAATCTCAACTAATCGTTACTTCTGAGTATAAACAGAAAAAAGCAACAAATCATAACAATAAAAGGCAGCCATATTAAAAAAGAACCAGCTTGTCCTATCCTCTGAGTGGGAGTTTCAGTTAAATGCAGGATCTGCAAATTTTCCATTTCATCAAATCCTGCTAATAGAATTCTACAATCTGGGAGTTTAAGCTGCAAGTCAGAAAAAGCCAGGGAAACATTTGCTTTGGCACTGGCAGGTTCTCAGATTTTTCCAGTTGGAACAATGATAAATGACTTAACCCTGATCATTTTTCTGAAACCTGATTTTTTTTGTTTGACATTTATTTACAGTTTCTATAAACACTAACACCTATAAAACATGGTTTACTGTTTGATTGCCTGGCGGACAAGCAAGCCTTAAATATATAAATTATGAGCACCTAGTTAATGAGTGACATGACGGACATGAAGTTTTATTTACCATTGGCATGAGCCTTCATATAAAATTAGTGGCGTAAGAAAGCCAGGTTTTGTGAATGCACATAGTCATACCTATTCATGGCCTGACTATTTTTTTATTTTTTATTTTTTTAAAGACTTGACATAAGACTGTGGCCTATGTGTAATTTCATTGCCTGGAGCAAGGTTAGGGGAAAGCCGCTCCATCTGGCAATTTCCCTTTGACTGGCACATAGTTAAACAATGATGCAGTTTGACAAATTTCAAACCCTGCTTATGAAAAAATAACATAAACACAATAGTCACTCTGAGTAGATTGTCCACCTGTGCAAGCGGGCATGAAGTGTTAAGTAAAGGCTGCTGGTAATGAATAAAGATGCAGTGCATAGTTGGATTAGGTCGTTCCAAATGTAAATCACTGTCAGATAAAGCACTTGTGTTTACATGTAGCATTAATATTTTGATCAGTATGTTTAAGAGAATTAGCTTCTTAATGCAGATGTTCTCATTTGGACCTTCACACCCGTAGCTTCAGCCAACTCCTTTACCATCAGTTATGTCAACATGTCATAAATCTTAGCAGCTTTAACTTCTATTTTAAACAAAGCTTTGTTGTACAATTTGGAGGCGTGTTTCCTTCGGGTTTTATTTTTGGCAAATTTCTTGTTATTTTGTTGAAAATCTGACACATTAATGTCCAATTAACCATCTTTGAGTATTTTACTGACAAGGATCCCAGCAGCAATCAAATGCCTTTTTATTGTAAGAACCCCTGCCCCCAATCCAACCAGCTGTATCCATTATGTGAACAAGAAGTCTTTATAATCTTGACGCACAAACAATGAAGGCAATACATTTAGCGGAAACGGGACATATGTCTCAACAGCTACTCACTCTGTGTCCTTTCAGACTACGTACAATAAAGGTAAATACGTACATCTGCAAAACGGGATACGTTGAGATTCCAGCAAAAAGTTCGTGGAGAGCTTTATTCATTATCTTATTTTCAACAAGAGGAATCTGTTGATCTACTGAAGTTATTTTAACATTGGTGCCCTCACTGCTAAGAGGACAGGACACCTCTGATAACAAACAGCCCATGCACAAAACCATGCAAAGTCTCTCTTACTCTTACACCCTGTAAGAGTGGCAGTGGTGTTGCTTTATAAACTTCAGGCCTTTGTCATGAAGAGAACGGTATCCCTTTTTTAATTATTAATTTTATATTTTCCTCAAATTTCACTATTTTTTTCCCAAGTATTTTTAAGTCTTGAAAAAGAAATGACAATTTTGTCTGAAAAGTATACAATCATATAAATGAAATTATGTTTTTCCTGAAAAACTAACAGCAGACAAGATATTCTGCTTTTTTTTTTTTTTTTTTTTTTTTT